>WAAD01002621.1:2400-18985 GCA_013389945.1 Fregata magnificens
ATCACTTCAGGACTTGCAAAATCAAGACAAGAGGAAACAAACGATTCCACGTCGTTCTAATCATTGAAAGTCTTCAGTTAGAGAATAGGTGATCTATTGTTTCAAAAAGAAAACTGGCACGCAAGCTTCAATAGCTGTTCACAAAGGAAACATGTTTTTCTTGTTCTACTACATCCTACCTGCAGGAAAAACTATCAGCCATTTCAGACAACATATTAGGGATTTTAAATAAACATTTTGCTTTCACCATGATTTTGTAGTGCAATTATCAGAAAAATACACTGTATACCACACCTAGAATTTCCAGTTCTTGAGATCTGCTGCACACATGCTCTCTCCTTTAATTCATCTTCATAATCTGTACGTAGATCTCTCACTATTCCATCCAGATAGGGCCTTAAAGAGATAGAAAATATTCAGCTATGCTTGCCTAAAAACATCCAATCTGAAATGCAAGGTCCAGCAGTTTCATGCAAATGGATTCTCAGCCTGATTGCACACTGGACAGCAGAACCAGTTCTGAAAATATCACACAAAATTTCTAGAAATAATTCACTTTGCTAGCATTGTCAAGGCAGCTCTCTGTCTGGGGTTTGAATTCCCAAGCCTGCTCTCATGCAACCTTTATCTATTGAGCCTGGTTAAGAGTTTTGAGAGCTGACGAGCATTCAGCATTCACACTGCATTAATTAACAGATCTTGCTGCTCTTAATCCCCAGGAGCCAACAAAGTCTACAAGGATTTTGGCACACAGCTATTGGGCAAGTCTGGTGAAACAGTTAATTGAGATATGAAAAGCTTCTTTAATGACAACCTAGCCTTCACTATGCACCTGATATCATTTAAAAGAAAGCACTGACTTTTGATCAAGATAAAATACAGGTAACACAGTGAATACAAGAATTCAGGAGCTAAAATTTGAATCATCTACATATGAAGTAATATAATTGAAACTTCAAATAATTCCAAAAATGCCAAAAATTGTATGGACACAAGGGAGCTTTTCCTGAAAAGATCTGGGTAGCTGAATTTACAGGCTTTTCTTGCCTTGCAAATTAATGACTCTTTAATGAGAACTTCAAGTTATATTGATAAAATATGGCAAGAATAGATATTCAATGAACAATAAAGTACCCAACAGATGCTAACAAAGTTATATATTTTCCAGAGCTGAACAGAGCCATGGACTTCCTATTAAGCAAACCAAAAAAAATACTAGGTAAACATAGGAAAAACCCCAACTTATTCTTTTATGTAAAAAGATCCACAGCTCTGCCCATGTCTGTAATTCAAATAAAAGCCAATAATCAAAGGCGAAAGGATGCAAGCAGATTATTAAACATTGATTTGGCATCTTAACAACCCACAAGAACAACATGAAAGAATGACATCTATCATCTTGGCATAACATGATCTTTCATGATCAAGAACATCTTTTTGATAATGATCAACCTGCTACTTACAAGGCTGGTCACGTAAGACTAAAACACAGTCAGGAAATAGAAAGCCTAGTCCGTAGCATGATGAAGGGATGCAGGGAGGAAGCAAAGAAACAAACCCTGGGATTCAAGAGGCAACCTTTTTTGTAAAAAGCAGCAAGCTTGGCATGGCAGGCCTAGACACGTTGGCCCAATTCAATCAAGAAGCTGTTGTATCCTGTTTATAGGACAGGCCTGGCTGCTGGGGATTCACTAAAGCATTCCCCTCATAAGAACCAAAACATTTTGCACTTCCTCTCACTCTCCTGTCACCATTTCTATTTGCTGAAATATGCCACAGTCCTTGCGCCTCTGTCAAAAGAGAAACCTTTCTGAAAAGTCCCGTTACAAATGCCTGCCTCTCCGAACTAATAAAGCCCATTTAAAAACTTAAAAACTTTAGTACAACAAATAAAAATATTCCTCCTTATGAACTTAGTTTCTGTCAGGAATCAAATGTGTTCTGGAAAAGTTGACTTTGCCTGAAATGTAGGAAAAAAAAAAAGCTAACTCTTCAGAAGCTGAGCTGTCAGTAACTAATAGATGTGTTTCTCCTTCTTGAAGAGAGACTGAATACAGTTCATAAAAGGTTAAGTGGGATTACAAAGCACATTTAATTTAAAAAAAAAAAAAAGAAAAGAAAAAAAAAGAAAAGTAATTTTCAATAAAAATTCAGCAAAGTAGAAAATACACACCAAAAAAACCAAACCTTAAATTTTATGTACTAATTTAAGTTCAGGCAATTCAGGTGATGGTCCAGCAACTTCTAAGGAGATGCACCAAGTTTGCCAATAACAAAGACCATCTTCTGTACTTTCTTTTAAAAGAAAAGTGGAACCAAACCTATTTCAGACGCCTCTCCAAATAAGCAATGAATTCCCTAGTGATATATTGGTCACAGACATTTGTATAAGCACCATCAGTGTTCTCTGGAATAACTAAGAACTAGTATACTTCCATTCAACATGATACTGTCTACTGTTGGTTCAGACACAATCCTTGCTGACATTTTACATGTATAATTCCATATATTTCTTTCAGAAACAAATGCTCAAACTTTATCAAATGGTCATTTTTACTTAAATATTAGACTCTGTGTCCAACTGCATTAGACAGTGGCAAACAGCTACCTAGTAAAAAGAGGACATTCATCCTTCTGGGTGTTAATTAACATAGAGGATTAATGTTGCTGTTAATCGCAAAAATATGGACATTTTGGTTATCTTTGTTAGACACCAAGTCAAGCTTCTAATATTTTTCTTTCTGAAAAGTTGTAAGACAAGAATACCCTACCCTAAAACCTCCTTTGCTCATTTCTACCAATATTACACTACAGAATGGAACAATTTTTGTATTTTGCATTCTATTATCTGAATCTTATTCAGCAGAAAACAGGCAATCTTGTTCCTGCTATCTATTTAACCACTGTTTCCATTTGCTAGTCTTTTTCAGAAACATTGTATGAATAAATACATGCTTTTAGAAGGACATCTGAACATACAATCTGAAACTCTGAAATAACCCATTTATTTAGTCTGCATCTCCCAAATGCTTCCAGACATTTCATTTTCTCCATAGTTACTTAATTCCTTTACAATTTTTTTTTAAAAAGGCTGAGAAAGAATATCAAAAGCTATTTTTGTAGAGAAGTTATTTTAACTCTATCAGCATTTGAAACTGGAAAAGAAGCATGACTTCATTCAATTTAGAAAATGCTTTTGCAGTAGAAGAGCATTTCTGGGGTTCTTTTTCCCAGTTATTAATTTGCAGTATTATCCAGAAAATTATCCCTGTAAACAATGACTCAAAAGATCATTTAACCAGTCCACCAGCAATTAACAACAAAACATGATTGTAATATTTAACACTGTTCAGAGTGGTACAATTTCCTTTCTGTTTTTTCTAGAAGTGTTAATTCTAGAAAAAAAAAAGTGGTTATTTTGCCTAACAAGAGAAAGACAGTGGTGTTTCCTTCACTGAAGCAACTACAGTAAAATAATTATGGCAGNTCATGTTTCCAAGATCTGTAAAGTGAACAAACGAACACTCTTTAAGCACCTTTTTAAAATTTATTTACAAGAAACTTCACTGCTTTATTTATTTAGCTGTATAAAACACATCAGTTTCAAGCTTGGTACTATTTCACACCACAACCCATCTGTTTTTGAAAGCAATTGGTTCTTGCAATGGAATAACCGAAGGTGGCCAGACTGCCAAACCCTGAATGATTGGGAAGGTTATGCTTTTTTTTTTTTCTCCTTTTAAATGAGTGAGCTAGAAAAGAAAGATTAACAATTTATGTCCAAGTAACTAAACTGATTTATCAGTTAACACAGAAAAGACTATTTAGTAATGAACAGTACATAATATCAGTCTTCCTCCCGAATGAGTTCTCTAAAACACCCTCTTTTGTTTGGTTTGGGTTTTCTTAAATGTTTATTCAAATTGTGTAGTTATTACTGAGATTAGCACCTATTAACACCATCAGGATTTGGTTCAACTATGCATATGTTTAAAGTCTGCCATTTAGCAAGACATGCAGTAAAAAAGAGGATTTTTTAAAAAATATATTTTTACATTTCTAACACGTAGTGGTACATACCAAAAATTGAAGCTCAAACCAATTTTGGAATCTGAATTGAAAATTGTCTTGCTATAACTATTACAGACTAAGAAAATACATGTAATCTTGGGTTCCCAGCACAGGGGGTTGCTCTCAAATACTAACACGTTTTCTGGCAAACTACTCTTCATAAAAATGAATTGTGGACTTCTTTTTCTGGGGTAATATCTCTAGTACCCTTGGTTTGCCATAATACATAAAATGTTCCCTAATGCATGCAGTCTTAGGTACTCGTCCAATTTTTAAACATTTTTTCTAAAAATTATTGCAAAGCTCCTTTTTAAAGTAAGTACAAAAATCCTGCTGAATCTTGTCTAATTTTCAATGAGAGCAAACCATGGCTGTCAACAAGCACTACAGAAATAAAGGAGAAAATGGAATTAAGAATACCTTTCAGCATAAAAAACACGGGGGGGGTTTCTGTCATAAGCGCTTTCACATCTAAATCTAGGGTCCATTTCTTCACTTATCTCAGGATCATAGTCCGTTCTGTAGTATCTTCTACTAAAATCACGATCCTCCTCAAGTCTGTGATGCTTCCTAATAGGAATTACAGATTGGCTAGCAAATCCACGATGTCTTCGATTGGGAACATCCAAATCTTCATCAAGTCTTTTATTTAATAGTCGACTTCTTAGTTCAACTTCATCATCTAACCTATGATACCTGTCCTCCTCCAGCCACCTGTTACTTAGCAGCTCTTCATAACCTTCTGTAGAAGTAAAGGCATCCTTCTTGGGAGGTTCTGCACCTGTATTACAGGGCTGTACTTCTGTATGTAGTTCTGGCTGGAGCCTGGTAACAGCAATAGGTTTTTTATTCCTGTCCATCTCATTCTGTTTAACGGGAAAAAAAAAATATTAAAAGATCTGAATATAAACAAATCACATTCAGCAAAACACTTGGTTTTGCATTTCTTCAAACAATCCCTAAACAGGTACTAGAGAGAAGGTAGAAGGTGAGCAAGAAAAATACTTCACGGAAGGCTTAAAAGCTAGGGTTTTCTTTTGTTCTTGAGGAAAAAAAAAGCACTCTTTCTTTTATCTAATGTTTTTCAGAAGAATAGCTACCAAACCTGGACAGGCCTTTTACAAACTCCAATTTGACCTTCAGATTCTGAGGTGCAAAGAATCAAAAACCCCTTTGAACTTTATACCTCATCAAGAGGCTAGGTATCTTTACTCTACCCAGATTCAGGCAAGTCTGTAATACTTCTTACCTATGAGCACAACCTTTTAACCTGACCATTTCTTAATCTATTTCTTTGCTCCCCAGGAGATGTCACTATGAGAAAGGATAGTTTAGTGGATAAAAGGCAACCCGATGACACACTGGACCGGCGTTCAATACACAGTCCTAGCAAACAACATGGTTTCAGATAAATCCTGTAGTATTTCTGTACGCTAACCTTTCATCTGAATACAGATAACAGTAACTCACACTTTACAAACTGTAATGAAAAATAAATTAAAGATGAAAATGACACCAAACTGGGAAGAGGGATCAATGTACTAGAGGGTATGACTGCCACTCAGAAGGGTCTTGACAAACTGCAGAAATATGCTGACAAAAAGCTCATGAAGATCAACAAATGCAAATGCAAAATTCTGCATCCGAGACAGAATAATGCCATGCACCAGCACAGGCTTGGCACTGACCGTCTAGAAAGCAGTTTTGCAGAAAAAGGCGTGGGTTAGCGGTGGGCAACTAGCAGAACATGAGTCAGCAGAGCACCCTTGCAGTGATGACGGCCAACCACATCCTGGGCTGCATTAGCAAAAGTATCGTCAGCAGGTCAAGGGAAGCGATCCTTCTCCTCTGATCAGTATTTATTCAGTATTCAGGTTCTGGTGTAGTGTACCCAGTTTCCCCCCCCTCCCCATGGATACTGACGAATTGGAGAAAGGGCAGAGGATGCCTACTGAGATGGTTAAGGCACTTGAGCTCATAAAGGACAAGATGACAGAACTGAGTTTGTTCAGCCTGGAAAAAGAAGGTTAAGGAGGTATGTAGGGGAGCAGGGGGAACTAGTAATTGCAGTCTCTACCTAACGGGTGGTTACAGAGATGCCAGAATCATGGTTTTCAAAGAACCAATAGTCACAAGTTGCAGCAAAGGAAATTCCGATGGGATACGGCAGGAAAGAAGTTCAGATCAAGCAGTTAAAGCAGTGGAACAGGTTGCCCAGAGGAACTATGGATTCTCCATCCTTTCAAAACTCAACTGGATAAGGCCTGACCAACCTGATCTAACTGTGACGTTAACCCTGCTCTGAGCAGGGGATTGTACTACATGACTTCCAGAGGTTCCTTGCAACTGAATTTTATCCTACAATTATCTAAACTGTTGGATAAAACTTTTGAGGTCACAGATGTTAATCATGAGACCCATTCATTTGACTCTCAGTCCAAGTCAAATATCCCTCAGAGATGGAAGAACCTCAACAAATCCTCACCAGTTTTTCCCCTGTTTGTTCTTTTATGACAGCAAAATTATTTCTACACAAGAATAACAACAATGTACTATAAAGGCCCAATGGGATGACAAGCAAAGCAGAAAGAAAAAACCTTGACTCCCTAATTAGATTTGATTAGATAAGTTAGCTGAGGAAACGTAAACGCCCAAACACGTAGAAGAATCTTTAGAGATTTATAGACTCAGTTACACAAACACAAGCTGCACTTTTGCCACGTATTTCCTAGGGATCACTGCTGTGTAGCACTCCATCCCTTGAAGAAGCCAATAAGAATCAGATCTTGAATTCCAACATCTAAAGGATGCCTGAATACTGCCTTATAGCTGTCTTCACAGGTTAAAACAGTTTTCAACTATATGACACTCCATATGACACACTTGGAGGAAAAGATCTTTCTCGTAAGAAAATCTTTCTGAACACAGACAAGAAACATTCTTCTAGATAAAACATATAAATACATGAGTATTTGCACTTGCCAACTGCAGTAAGGCAGACAATAAACTTTGAGCTTTGGTGAGTACAAATACAAGTCCCTTCACAGAATGACCTAGCTCTCCCACTACTGTATACTTAAGAATTTCCATATTAAAAAAAGTGGAAGGCTTTCTTAAATCAAACCTGCATTAGATGAGAGTTCCAAATTATTGCAGTCCATCACTAAACTAAGGCAATAATATTTAAAAAAGAAAATTTACCCATTCTACACAAGATTTTACAATTAACAAGCAGTAGTGAGGCTTTCTCAGATCAATATATTGCTTCCAGATTACTAAAACAAAGGGTCTCACAACAATGCTAATTGTCTGCCACCTTCAGACACACAGAAGAATGAAAGCATCCTTCTACCAGATAGACATGACTGAAGTAGGAATCAAGAACTGTACTGTATAATTCATAACCAGGACTTGCTAGATATATTAATAAAACTGTGGCCTAATTGAACAACATTCTTTGCTTATTTTGTCTTACTTTGTACATCTTAGTCAATGATAAAACAATTGACAAGATCACTTATGATGTTCTTTGTATCAGCTTCAGTAAAACTGTATTACCTCTGTGTTTTTCTTCCCTAATTTCCTTAGCCTTTCATTCCATTCTTCTTTATCCCTGAGATATTGATTGTACTCCTTGTTTCTTTCAAGCCGCAGTTTCTCCTAAAACAGGCATTGAAAAGGGCATCATAATTTTGCATGTTTGAGTAACTTTTAACTTCATAGAACTGCAGTATTAAATGAATACATGCAAGCTGTGTGTTTGCCCTCCCCCTTCTTTGTGATATACAAAGAGGGCTTGAGTTGCTTTGAGGTTTTTGTTCATTCTTGAACATAGTACTTTCTCTTAATCTGAAATCTTTAAGTAGAAGTCAGCTTCTTGGGCATGAAGTCTAGTCCCCAGTAACACTACTGTATATCAAGTTCCATCTTAAAACCAGTTAGGTTTCCTCCTGCTAAACCTATTCGAAAATTGTTCCAAAGCCTCACTCCTTTGACAATTAGAAATCACCTTCTAATTTCCAATCTGAATATCTTTACAGATTATTTTTAAACATACGATTTTTTTTTTTGTTAAGGTTAGTTGTGACTTGCCCCACTCATAATTAAAACAGGACAACAAATACATGTATAGACAAGATGTGTCAATTATAGCTTAGGATATAACTTGAACTGTCAAATTGAAACAAGCAGTTAAGTTGACTGCAAAAAGAGTCAGAAGCGCAAAGAATGCAAGGAAAACTAAGAAAAACATCATCTATCCACCTTGTCCTAGCTGCTTTTGCAAGGTGACAACATTTATAACCAGCTTGCTGAGATATAAAAATATGCAGGAATTGTACATCAATAGCCTAATAATATAATATGAAATACAAAAGTCTCCAGGTAAAGCAAACTCTAATTTGCATTATTTCCTCGTATTAGTACCTTATGTTTAGAGCATGGGGCATCTCTTATACTACCTCATTCCAATCATCATATAAATGAAAAAAAGATAATTATATTATTATGAATCATGCTCTTCTCCACTGCAGTATTTTCCAATAAAAAAGCAAAAAGGTATTAAAAAATCTGAACATTATATATAAATTTACTTTCCCATGAACAAATTTCAAACAAAAATAATTTATACCTCAATCACCATGGAAATACCAGCTTAGTAACAGTTTTGCAAATGAGATCAATGCTCCCCAAAACTGGTTTGGTTTTGGTTTGGGGTTTTTTTTCCCCCCAAAAAAATTTGTGTCTATAGGTTTTCTGACAGTAACAATATAAAACCTGCGGACAGCTATGAAAGCTGCCTGAGGGGTATTTTCCAAAGCTGAGAAACTAGCATTGCCTTTAACAGGTGGCAAAACGCTCAGCAGAAAATTCAATATGCTGTGTGACTGCACATTTTACCTAATAGAGGAAACCAAAATGCAAATGTTAACCTCTAATCATTAGCTGCCCAAGGCTAACCGTTTAGCAGGGCACGGTGTGACATCTTCTGGCAGCTTTTAGGTTCTGCAATAGCAATAAATAAATGGGTAAAAAGGATACAACACACTTGTCCAGAAAATCTCAACGAATGTTGAGCTGCTATGATATAAAGCCATCAATGATCAGACATGTTCCCAGTTCAGACACATCTTTAATTCCACAGAATTAATCAAAGATACTTTATCTTTCACTGTTTCAGCACACATACTCGCAAGGGTTAACACAAAGTTCACGAGAACTTGAAGCTAACAAACTCAGCACAAATGCGTGCTGCCACTGAGGAGTCATCCTTTCTCCTTCCTGGGCATTTCATTCTTGCTGCCTCCCTTTTTTTTAACACTAGTATAATTTGGAGTTTGGGGCTTTTTCATAACAGCAATTTTCACTTATTTGAGTTCTCACCTGGCTCCTCATATGACCAAACATTACTGCCAGCACAAGAGAGGCAGAAAGCATAAGTAAGCACAGCAAGGGCAAGACCAACACATTCCATAGCAGAATTCTTGCGCCAGATTACAGTGACAGCCTAGCCCCAAACACAGAGCAAATATGCAATTCCAAGGCAACATAGGTTAAAAAAACCAAAACCAAATAAAACTCCAAAGAGTGCAACAGTCCAGCCCTCCTCCAGCAACAGTTTCTCTTTCTGCCTTGCATCTCCACTGGGGTTTGACCAATCCTAACAACCAACCAGTGGTGTTCGTTGAGTCAGCAAAAATATCTGCTAAATGAGAATGTTTCTGCTGATTCAACGTCCTGGATCAATTTACAAGGAAACACAAGAAAGGAACTGGGAATATAAGGCCAACAGTGTGAGGGCAGGAGGAGAGGTGACCCCTGTAAGGTTGATTTAGGCTTTCACAGAATCGTACTATGCATCAGAGGAATGGATCAGAGGTTAAGAAAATCCACATATGCATGTTGCATCTTCATATTTTAACCTCCATGAACCTCCAATAGCAGAGAGACTGTTATGGCTGGTATCTTTCTCCAACGTATGAAAGCAAGACCATAAACTGATAAGAAACCTCAGGGAGATCAAAGGGGCTAAATGCAGAGAGAGAATGTGTACTCCTTTCACAAAACACATTAGTATCTGTACTCTCAAAGAAAGATTGGAAATTGGGAAGATTCCTATATTAACAGCAGGCAATACATGAAATACCAGATCAGCTTTTATTTAGATTCCTGAATTTATCTGTTAAAAAAAAGAAAAAGAAAAAAAAAGAAAAAGAAAAAAAAAGAAATCACATGAGGGTAAGCAGGTAGGTTAAGCGTACACAAAGAATCAAAACAAATTGTGTACAGCAGAAAGCACACTTCCTTTAGTTCTGATAGAAACTGATAAGAATATCACTGTAGAAACAACGACAAGCAAATATTTTTAAGATTACTCCCAGGCTGCAGTAAGAAGAGTAATAAATTAGAAAAGTATATAGATAATTACAAGAAAAACAATGTTCTTTATTAGATCAATATTTATTGCTAAACAAAACCCAAGCACAATCACTAGAGCTTTTGAACACACCAAGGGCCCTGCTGGTGTGAATTAGGAGTAGCAAACCTCAAACTAGTATCAGTACAGAATTACACATCTAATTATCTAAAAATTAAAAGTACAGGTAACCTAGGATTAAAAATTTAAAAAGAACAAGAAAATTTAAAGACTTTACTTTTCTGAAAATTATTCTAATGACCACCTCCAAAAATGTTCATTTGTAAACAGTGTAGAAAAACCCATCCATACAAAAAAAACTTAAGTGGAAATCATTTTTCCACAACAGTTTAAACATCCAGATTAATTTTCAAGTTATACACCACTTAATTTCCTCCAGCTATTTACCTTGGCAGATCTTCGCTCATCAATAGGAAGAGATAATCCCTGCGTATACGGATCTACTTCACCAGTAGTCAGAAAATTTTTCTACATTAAAAAAAATAAAAATCACTCAATATACTTTAAAATACCAAATCTTACTTGCTAAATAGTTGCTAAGAATTATATTTTCTGAAATAAATCTGATTAATTTAATGAAATAAAGACTGAAGACAACCTTCACATTTTGAAAATGTAGGATGCTCTTGGAACACACAAAGTGAAGTCAAGGAATGTGGAAAGTAAAGCGCTTTGTCAAGCTTTAAGCTTGAGTTTGGAAGTGTTTGTCACTTCTTCCCTGTTACACTATTTCAAGGATTATATAAATTAGTCTCCGTATGTTAAAAAATATATTTTTATTCAAAAAACCCCCACTGTTACTCAATTCTCCTGCAAACAAGTAGTATAAGCACAAGCATCTGTACAAGCATAAGAGGAATTTTCCAAGACACTACCCTACTTAAGATGAAAAATTGATTTTTCTAACTGCAGAAAATGTATGTCTACCTCTTATTTTAACAGATGGAATCCATGCTAGCACTAGCACAGTCACCACTCTGCATCTCAACACTATCTGTTTTCTACAACAGCAGTCCCCAAACTTTTCAGGATAATGACCCATCACCAAATCTTGTAATTCCTTACGGACCATCAGTCACCTTCAAAACAGAACTTTCCATTGAAAGTACTATGTTGTTGCTCCATCTAGCTCCCTGGGCTGCAGCTTGGGAATTGGGCCGCACAGCAAGTCAATGTATCAGCCTTTCAAATCAAACACCAATGCTGGAACAGGTCCTTAGCTTCCAGGTCTAGTGGCTTCTTCATACATCACTCATTTACTAAAAGCATCCCCAGGCCATTCTCAGTCAATCACCTATGTTTTATAAATCCAATTATCTTTAATAAAAAGATCATCTATTTGTGTGGCATGGGCTGATGAGGGGAATGGGTTATATACGGTATTTCACTAGCATTGTTTCCTTCCATTATCTATGTGGTAATGTGCCTTAAAAGCTTAGAGGCATGTCAACAGATAAGAGCTCTACCTGTTGCAGTACAAAACCACATCAATATGAATTATATTTCACAACTACACATTAAAAGATTTAAGGATTTAATAACCATGCAAATATTCAAGCACTGAGACAACTAGATTAATATGGAGAACTAAGTTATTTTTACTAGAAAAACTAAATAAATTGTAATCCTCATTATTAAGTAATTCTTTTCACACTTTGAACACATCTGTAGAGATTACCTCTGATCTTAAAAAGGTATTTGACAAAAATCAGAAGCTGATATGAAAACTGCATTTTCTACATAAGCAAGACTAAACAAGTTATTAACCAAAATATTATCACTATGAGAGCTGCTAAAAGTTGCACTATCTCTTTATGTGGAGAAAAGAAATTAGAGATTGTTATGATATCTCTTCCTCAGGCCTTAATATAGCTAACAAGTACTACATTAAAAAAAAAAAAACAAAACCAAAACCAAACAACCCTTGTAAACCTAAATTTGTAAAACTGAAGTTCAATTGAGAATAAAACACTAGAAGTTAATGTAAAAACTGTATTATTTGGGTACTTTGGTGAGAATTATGAAACATTAAGGTTTAACACAATATTCTAACTTTGAAAAGAATCTGAAGTTTAAGATTAAACAAGAAGCAACAATTATATAAGCATTATTTTGGTTAGAGGTTAAGAAGCCAGGTAATTCTGCGGTTGCTATTGTTATTCAGGAATTCTAGTGCATGCTTATATAGTTAATTTGTATCATATGTTATTCAAAGCCCCAGAAAAAATAGAAGGTTGTGTTTCTACCACATTACCTCCCAGTCCTTTACTGAAGTTGCTTAATTTGAACAACCTGGATGAACAGCATTAAATTTGAAAATTATATATACATGACAGTATAGTGATATAAATAATTAAAAGTTACCGTAATTGAACAAAGCTTGCAAAAGTGTGCCTCTGGTATCACTTTTTCCTCACAATACTTGTATTCTTGCATTCTGGCCACTAGGTGCTGAACAACAGGCTCTACTGCTTTTCTAAGCACCACTGATGAGATTTCACAGTGATAGGGAAGAAAAAAACCCTGACTCTGGTTCCAATGACATATTATAATATTTCAGAGTTTACAATTTTATTCCGTCTTTCTGAAGCATGTATATCAAGAAAAAAAAAAATCTGAACTCATAACATCTATGTAACTACTCAGCCCTGAAGCAAATGTCTACTAAAACTTTTGTAGAGTCAGCATTAGACAGCAATAATAGCAATTGCAAAGGAAAAAAGAAATCAACAAGTGTTTAAAAATCTTATTAATGGAAAATAATAAATATAAGCAATCATTTTGCACAAAGCAAACAATGCTGTTAATCACAACTAATCACTACAGCATGCACAAACACACAAAGCACAAAAAAGTAATGATTTTTTAAAATTCAAAGAGCACAAAGCTTTCAAACAAAGAAAAAAGCGACTAATTTGAAGAAAAAAAATTATACCGCAGGCACCCTACCTTTCTTTTTGCCTGTGAAATACCCTAAAAGTCAGGGAAAAGATACTATTCAAAAAGAGTCTTTCATTCAAAAATATTTGACTTAACAAAAAAAGACTTCTTTTTTTAAAGCCAATCCATTCTTTCATTTACAAACTAAAGACACTGATAATTAGCATCTTCAGACTACAGAAATTATTTGGTTCCTGATTTTTTTTCTGTTTGACTAAGAAGGGATACAGAATATTCCCAAGACTATGACATTTCATACATTGCATTTCAATTTAAATTTAGTGTGACATTTAATAAATCATGCTAAGCAGAACATTGAAGTTTTTTTATTTCTAAAATTGAAAAGAAGCTGTCAAATGGAGTCACACTAATTATAGGAGTATTCTTACCTGAATTACAGACCATAGAATACACAAGTACTTAAGGAAGTAACACATGATATTTTAAATTATCAAGAAGAAACTAAAAAAGTAGTAGAGACAAATAAATAAAAATATTCAGAGTGAAATGTACTAAGAAACACGCAGTCTCATGGCAATGAGATCTGTACAAGCCTAAAATACATAACCTTTCCTAGCAGTGACATTTTGAAATTACTTTTATCGAGTCTTCAAAATCAGCCATCGCTCATAATGAATGCCTTCTTATAAAGATTTCCCACAGATTTTATTAATTTTCATTCAATTAAATTGAGACAGTAATTTTAAAAGACTCACTAAACTCAGGCAACCAGACAAGAAGCTTTACCTGAGAAAGATATCGCCTATAATCTTGTCGAAGTTCCTCTTTGAGTTTATGTTTTTTTCGTTCATATTCTTCTCCAAGAGGTAAACTCAAGCCATAGCCACCTGAAAGTGTAACGCTACTAAATATTATTATTCTACTATTTTCTATCAATACAAAGCACATCCTGCAAAAACTACACATGGGTTTTTATTAGAGATCAGTAATAAAAAAAAATAAACTATGCAATCAGTAATTACAAAACAGCTGAACTAAAAAACACCTTCTCTGTATGAGTAGTTGGGTGGAAAGTATAGAAAAATGGATCCACTTTTGGATGTTAGTTTTCCTCTAATCCTTGTGCTTTTTCTCCCCACTAGACAAAAATGCAACATAAACTGAATTTATTTGTATAGTTTGACAAATAGTATAAAATAACCAAAATATTGCACATATTTCTTTTGTCAATGCATGTTTCAAAGGAAATCTCCTTTGACTTGTTAGTTTCTAAATTACTCTGATATTTTAAGCTGTCACACAACAGAAAACGTACTTCACAACCAGAAAGCAACAAGCTATTTGTTTAGCTGGAAGCATGTGAAAAATATGTTGGCTTCCACACAAGTAGAAGGAATCTGACCATATGATAATAATCATTTTTTTCTTTCCACCTCAGTGTTTTTAAACGTAGTAGACCCAAAACACACATTTAGTACTTTTCCAAGATTACTGTCAGGTCTCATAACAGCTGCACTCTTAAAATATAATGCTATGCAAGTTGTTTGTTGTTCCCAAAATACATTTTAAAGTACTTTATAAGAAATATTCTCTGCCCCAGAAGCCCACCTCTGCAGCCACTTTCACCACTCTCCACAGAGAGCTAGTGAATTCCACAAAACCACACAACAAGAGACATAGATTGCAACTCTTTGGTTTTTTAATTTCCTATTGTTTCTCTGAAAGCATTTCTACATCTTGCGGTCTATGTAAAATGAGTAGCAAGGAGTAAGAGGGAAGAGAGGGATATTCAAGATTTATTCTTACATCAGTCCCAATTTATTGCATGGTACTTTGTTTGACTCCAGTATTTTAAACGTTTAAGGCATTAATCGGTGTCTGTACACTAAAATGACATTATATAAATGCTGAAAATTGCTAACTTGGGAAACACTCTGCTACTGAAACAGATAAAAGGTTGAAATATACTTAGTAAAAATACAGTTAGCTGGTTTGGCTTGAGATAGTTTCAGCTAAGTCACAATGTATCCTTACGAGCCAAAACAAGAGTCAGCTTGCTGTTCTGTAGAACCAAAGGACCTAATACCTGATTTAAATATGCCATATGCTATTTTGAAACAGCTTGCAGAGTTCCAACTACTAACCAAAATCTGCATGGGAGCTTCTTCTCCAATCTGCAAGTTACTTTTCTCCTCATTTTGCTCATAAGGTAAGTGTGAGTTCCATTAAAAAAATAATGTACCATTTCATCCCTCAAAAAAGGGGTAAGTGTAAAGAGGAATAGAATACAGAAGAGGAAATGGTTTGTTACAGCTACTTGCTCTTGCCTTTTATTTTCACATGAAATTATTGTTGGATTAACTACAGAAAACCAAGGAAAAAAGAAATCAAAAGCAACTAACATGTCAGAGTGAAGATTCATTCAGTAACTTCACAGAAGCCAGTAAAATTCAGTACAGGGGAGGAAAAAAAAAAAAAAAAAAAAAAAATTGGTGAGAATCAAGTGCTTTGATTCAAATATGCAAAGTATTGAAACAAAAGAGGGTTTAAAGTTAATTTTATTACAGAAGATCTTTTTTTGGCCACCAGACAAGCACTGAGATAACAATTATGGATAGTTATTAGGAGATATTTGAAAACTACCTACTTCAAAAACTTACTTTAGGAGAGCCCAGCAGGGCAAAAGTACTCCAGTTAACATACACTCATTCTAATTTTGTGCACAATTTGTCTGAATTCTTCAGTCGGAATAAGACATATACTTTCTTTTTCATTGGTTTTCTGCTTTTGTTTATTCTGTATTCGCTGCATTTATTTGCCATTTCACATTCTGTTAATCACACAATCACATTGACAACTTTTTTTTTTAGAAAAAGTTAAGATTTTTAAATGCATTTTTACATAAAAGTTTGTATGCATGTTGAGAAATAACTATAACTTCATTCAGCCTTATTCTCAACACTACTGCTAGAACCATAGAGCATACTTAGCAGCTACCAAGGAACAAGTCCCTGTCTAATTTAATCCAAAGGAAATTATATTGCTTTAAAGCAGAACCAGCCAATAATATCAACAATCATCCACAGATAGCCAAATGTGTTCAGCGCCCAAATTATTATTATAGAATGTGCTGGTTTTGGCTGGGATAGAGTTAATTTTCTTCATAGTAGCTAATAT
>WAAD01002622.1:0-38895 GCA_013389945.1 Fregata magnificens
TGTTCTTCAACCCTCAGCAACCCCACAACAGAAGGCTCTTTTGAGAGACCAGGCAAGGTGGACAACTGTTTAATTTCCTCCGTCTCCAAGGCAGCTATACCAAAAGCCCACAGGTACCCTTTTGGGTCCTTGAAATACCCTCTCCTGAGGTAGTCCATGCCAAGGATGCAGGGAGTCTCTGGGCCAGTCACAATGGGGTGCTTCTGCTGCTCATTCCCAGTCAGGCTCACTTCGGCCTCCAATACAGTCAGGTGTTGGGACTCCCCAGTCACTCCAGAGATACAGATGGGTTCTGCTCCCTTATAGCTTGATGGCATTAGGGTACACTGTGCACCGGTGTCTACTAGAGCCTTATACTCTTCTGGGACTTATGTGCCTTGCCATTGAATCCATTACAGTCCAGTAAAATCAATTGTCCCTTTCCTCCACCTGGCTCTACTCCTCGTCATAGTATCTGTCTCTCACTTCTTGTGGATGCGAATCAAAAGTCCCTCCATTAAGATCAGAAATAAAATCAAGGCTTCTACTCCTCTGTCTGCGGAACTGCTCTCTGGAAACTGAAGCAGCCATTTTCCTGGAAGAACTCCCCTTTAGTAATTGTTTTTCCTTGCAACTCATGTACTTGTGCTGCTAGGGTTGAGGTATATTTTCTATCCCACTTCCTCATGTCCTCTCCATGGTCACGCAGGTAGAACCACAGGGTGGCCCGTGGTGTGCACCCACTATATCCTCTCTCTTGAGCAGGGGGATGCTTACTCCTAATGGCTGAGGTACTGGTCCATACAGGTGGGGAGTAGGACCTATCCTCTTTGAGTTGCTGGACCTTCTGGGACAGTTTCTCCACAGCCGAGATGAGGGAGGAAGAGACACTTTCTTCGTATTCCCGGAGTCTGCTAGCCACTTCATCTGCTGTTGGTGCCTCTTCATCTTTCCAGGTCAGTATTGCCAATGAGTTGGCACGCAACACTGGTGTGCTCCGAACCAACTTCCGCCACATGGGTCGTGTCCACTGCACTTCATCTGGATCTTTGGATAACTGCTCGTTGTCCAGGTCGCTATAAATCACCTTCAGCATGGTTAATTCTCTCAGGTACTGGATACCTCTCTCCATCGTGGTCCATTTGCCTGGGCAATATATGACATCTTCCTTGAAGGGATACCTTTCTTTCACAGTGGACAGGAGTCGCCTCCAGAGGCTGAGGGCTTGTGCCCCTTTTCCAATTGCTTTGTCAATGCCCCCTTCCCTAGAAAGGGATCCCAGCTGCTTGCCTTCCTTACCCTCTAATCCCAGGCTACTGGCCCCATTATCCCAGCATCGGAGCAGCCAGGTGACAATGTGCTCACCTAGGTGACGGCTGAAATCTTTCCACATATCTCGCAGCTCACTCAAAGATAGGCGTCGGGTGGTTTCTGTCTCATTTATGAGTTCTTCCTCTTGCTGCTCCTCTCCTTGTGATGGTCCTGTTGTGTCATCATCTTTTTCTAAATGACCTGACTTTCGCTTCGAAGATTTCTTCTTGTGTATAGGGGTGACTGATACCAGCATGGGCTGGTTTTCTGGTTCAGCTGCAGTGCCTGTCACCGGGGTTTGAGTAGCCACAGTGCGTGTTGCAGGAGTTTGAGTAGCTGCAGTGCCTGTCGCCGGGGTTGGAGGGTCCGCAGCACCTGTCGCCGGAGTGGATCTCCAGATGGTGTTCGTAAGTAGTTGTTTAACCCTAAACAAGGCCCGTACCACATTCAGGAGACATAGCAATAGGACCATGCTGGTTTGAACATCCCAAGGATATTCAAACTTCTCAAGAGCTGTTGTAACTAGCCTGAAGGAGAATGGGAAGGTGAAGGAGCCAGAGAAAGTGTCCCCCTCTGTTTCCCCCATGGATTGGTTTTCCAAAGAGAAGAGGTAAAAGGTATAACTATTAATAGTTTCCAAGACATGGGTCCTGGAACATGGGAATGCTGGCAGTGCTGAGTACAATCTCACAACCGATAATTTTATCATACCATAAACCAGCGTTACACAGTACAACAAAGCAATAACTATAACACAACTCCCAGAGGTGACAAACAGCACCACAGGGAGTGCGTACGGCAAGTAAGGGGTTAAATAACACACCTCTGAGAACAAGCACAACAGCTCTGAGAGCAAATAAACCAACATTATGACCAGCGACTATTAAACTAACATGATGGATGCTTATCACAAATTCGCTTTAACACGCTCTGGTCAGCTCTGTCGTTATCTCGAACCCTTCAAGCCCCACGTTGGGCACCAAAAAGGACTGTCGTGGTTCAACCTGGCAGGCAGCTAAACACCACACAGCCGCTCACTCNTAATAATAATAATAATAATAATAATAATGTAATGAAAAGGAAAGCAATGGGGGGGAACCAAACCAAGTGACGCACCCACTCACCACCTGCCGACCGATGCCCAGCCAGTCCCTGAGCAGCGATTGCTCCCCCTGCCAGCTCCCCACTGTTCATCTGCTGAGTATGACGCCATATGGTGTGGAATATCCCTTTGGCCAGTTGGGGTCAGCTGTCCCGGCTGTGCCCCCTCCCAGCTTCTTGTGCACCTGGCAGAGCATGGGAGGCTGGAAAAGTGCTTGACTTAGTGTAAGCACTACTTAGCATCAACTAAAACCTTGGTGTGTTATCAACATCATTCTCATACTAAATCCAAAACACAGCACTATACCAGCTACTAGAAAGAAAATTAACTCTATCCGAGCCGAAACCAGGACAGCTGTTAGAAAAACTCCCTCCCTCCCCCAACATTACTAATTGCCGTTTACCTTCCAAGCTTGATACTGAATCTGGTTTGTAGCCTTTACTAGGACACTGAACACTTAGAGTTCAGCTGAGCTGTATGCTGTGCTGAGGGGTATTTGGAAGTGGCCTCTGCTGAACAGGGAGAGGTGTGTGCAGAGAACAGGCACAGCTTTTCCTGGCAGAGCACCAGCGAGAGGCTAAGCACAGCACCACACTTCTACGGCTGGACTGGAAGTGGCTCGTGTTTCATCAACTCAGGCCAATGTATGGGGAAAGTTGTTTCAGCCATCCATGTAGATACACCAACACCTCTGGCTGAAGTTTGTCGGCCTTAAACAGTGATGGCTTTTACACTGAGAGCAGCGTTATAACTGTGCCCACATGTGCACTCTGCATGTGGCAGGAGGGTGTCTGCAGGGGCTCCCCGCCTGCCTTTTCCTTCTTTCCAGTGGTTTTGGTACTGTACTAAGGTATGAGCTAATCTTTACCTTGCTATCAGCTCAGGCAGATGATGAGGTGGCAGCTGTTTTTGTTGTCCTGTGTTGGTCCTTCACAACATCCAAGGGTGCACACCTGCTTGAAATTCTCTTGCAGTCTTTGAACCGCCATAACCATGTAAAAGCCAGTGGGAATAGCTGCAATCCATATAATCATTTTGCTGTGAAGAGGTCCTTATGTTAATGACAAGTGGGTCCTTATATGTTACAGAATTGACCTGACTGAGGAAGGCAAGTTAAGCAGAAACAGCTTTCTCTCCTTTTTGCACTGGCGTATTCTCTACTGTAGATGATTTATTCTTGAAGGTGTCAGGAAGAATAAGTTTGTCAGGGCATCTCATAACAACAACAAAAGCTGCAGGAACAGCAAAAGCAGTAGATCTAAACAGCGCTTTGGTTGGCCAACGTATAACCATAATGGTGAATGCTGAGAAGGCAGTTTTAGTAAGATGTGTGCATCTTATCTCCTGTCTCCCAGGCAACTTCCTAACATCTTTTTGAAATTACTAAAGAGCAACATATCCTAATACTGTGACAAGTCTTATCAAGCCAGTACAATGCAACATCATATTCTATTTTGAGTCATATTGACCTACAATAAACCAAATCCAATAACTAAATACTGATAGCTAAAAGTATTCATTCCAGTGTCACCATGTAAATAAAGCAACACTTTTCTCACATTTGGCATGAACATTAAGTTGAATCTGTACATTGAACGTCTACACAAGCCATATATATTATTCTATTGTATACAATACAAAATTCCTTGGAACTAATTTTCCTGAAGTTACTTATGTTTTAGAAATAACATTTATATTGAAATAACAAACTTTAATTTCTGAGTACCAAAATTCTAGCTTTGTATTTTACAACATTCAAAATAAACGATATTAAAAAGCCTATAATCAGTAGCATCAAAAATACAGAAATCTTTTCTCCATTTGGAAGAATCAAAAAATAAATAAACAAACAAATACATGCAGTGAGTCTTGACACAGTTGCTCATGGATATCATAGAATCATAGAATCATTAAGGTTGGAAAAGACCTCTAAGATCATCAAGTCCTACTATCAACTAACACCACCATGACTCCTAAACCAGGTCCTGGAGTGCCACGTCTATACCTTTTTTGAACGCCTCCATGGTTGACGACTCCACCACCTCTCTGGGCAGCCTGTTCCAATGCCTAACCACTCTTTCGGTAAAGAAATTCTTCCTGATGTGCAGTCTAAACCTCCCCTGACGCAACTTGAGGCCATTTCCTCTCATCCTATCGCTAGTTTCTTGGGAGAAGAGTCCAAGACCCGCTTCACTACAACCTCCTTTCAGCTGCTCCTCATAAGACTTGTTTTCTAGACCCTTCACCAGCTTTGTTGCCCTTCTCTGGACACGCTCCAGCACCTCAATGTCTTTGTTGTAGTGAGGGGCCCAAAACTGAACACAGTATTCGAGGTGCAGCCTCACCAGTGCCGAGTACAGGGGCACGATCACTTCCCTACTCCTGCTGGCCACACTATTCCTGATACAAGCCAGGATGCCGTTGGCCTTCTTGGTCACCTGGGCACACTGCCGGCTCATGTTCAGCCGGCTGTCGACCAGCACCCCCAGGTCCTTTTCCGCCGGGCAGCTTTCCAGCTACATAAGACATCATAAGACATTAAAGTTGAGTTGGGATGTAGACTGTCAGCTCCCATGGCATATCTTTACACAATAGAGTGCACTTTTCAAATATTATTAGAGATTGAAAACGATCTTATTATTTTCTTACAGTTGAGACAGAGACAGTCATGTGGAGAATAGGAAAACTTATAATTTTTAATCTGAGTCCAGAAAATATTTCTCTAACATATACTTCTATACATTTTTTAAACAAAAACATTCTATATCTACAGGGAAAAATATAAAAAAAAATTACAGACCAAGATACAGTTAAAAACTCAGCAGTTCCACAAAGGCAGGAAGAAACCTATCACTGTTTTAAGAAATCTTACTGCTTTCAAATAATAAACTACAGAAAAAAAAATTGAAAATAACAAAAGCAATGCCCCTTTTAAGAAAACAGTAGTCTTGCTCATCAAGCATTCTGAAGATAGGAGATGCCAGCTTTAAGACTGATATTTTCTGTGTGCATGATAATAACTGTGCTTGCCATCAGAGATAAACTCAGTGATGTTAACAGAGAAAGCATCAAATTCTTTTTACATCCTAGGCCAGACACCTGAAAAAAGAATATATCTCTCTTCTGCCGTATCTTTATCACATTCACTGTCCTTACTTTGCAGCGAATGGGGAATACTTCTGGGTGAACAGTTTCTTCTCATTTTTTTAAAATCTGCATCTTAAAAAGAAATCACAAACAGGATAGTTGAAACATAATTTTATAAGTTTTGTATTTCTGAATAAGCACCCTAATGTTTATTTTAAAAAATACTGCAAAACACTTTGCTACATGAAGAAGGTTAGAAAGGAAAATGATCACCAGGGCTCAGTCCTAAGGCTGTACAATCCATATTCACCACATGGGCTAAGAGAATGCCTAGTAGTAGAAACAATTTTTATTGACATACCAGCCTTAGAAGGTGTTGCCATTCATTTTTTTAATAGCTTGAAGATATATTTGCTAGTGGAATAGCAATAACTATCAATCTCTGCAGAGAAAGAGAGGCTAGGACAAACAGAGAGCACAGATGAGGACAGAGGACTGGACCAGGCTCATACTCAAAGACTGAGGATTTCTTCTCATTTGAACAAAACAGAATGAAGTTTTAGGTGTGAGTTGCTTGTTCTTTTTTCATGATGTTATAGTTCTGCTCACAGTAAAACCTTTGCTGATGCAGTCATGTCCAGTAGGTGGTTATAGTACTAGTAACAGTATCTGTAACAGTTTTAATTGTGCACAGCCTAAGCTGGTGAAACCTGGGTTCCACTGGGTTCCACTGCCACCACTGCTAGAAGTGCTTGCGTGCCTGCTGTCAGCTACCAGGCACCAGAAATAATTATACAGAAACTTGTAGTTCCTAATAGTTACTACCGGTGGACCAAAACCAACATGACAAATTAGCATACAGACTACTTCTAAGGACCTAAAAGAAAACATGGAGAGGAGTAATAGCCAGAGTGAATTTCATAAAAATACTTGATATCAAATCAAACCAGTTTCTTGCTACCACAAAGTAACAGAGAGGAGAAGCAATGCATGCCATATACCTTGGCTTATATAAGACTTTTGACAGCATACTGCATAGAGTTCCCATAACCAAACTAAGGAATATTTAGATGAAAAAAAGCACTTGCCAAAGTCATGGGAAAACTTTACTTAGGAATTCTTTAACAGTGGTTCAGGTACATCCTGAAAAGGACTGAGTAATGCTCTGCAGAGTTCAGTCCTAAGGCAGTGGTACTATCAGATATTTTCTTTAATGATCTAGGTGATCGAATAGAAAATGTGCTGATTACATTTGAAGACACCAATAAGCTGATAGTGTACTTTGGGAAACAGGGTTAGAGTTCAATGAGATCCTGATACACAAGGAAATGCTATAAAAAAAAAAAGGTACTGTTTAATAAAGGCGAATGCCAGACCGTGAACTTGGGTAAGAACAATTAACTGCACAAATATAAGAAAGGGAACAAAGGGCTAAGTTAGAGCTCTGCAGGAGTATATTTAGAATTGTTGTGAATCATAGCTTCAACAGGAATCAAAAGGATTGTGTAAAGGCAAACCCCATACGATTAATCACTCACAGTGATTAATAAAGTGGCATAGCTAACAAGACATTTGAAGTAATCCTGCTCTTTTCAGCACTGATCTCTGCTGAAGTGCAGCAACACTGAGCATTGAGCAATGAAATTCAAAGAAGATAGGAGTTACTTGGACAGCTTCCAGAGCAAAAAAGTTCTGGGAAGAGCAGTGAGAATGAAGAGAGGGCTACAAAACAGGAGAAGGGGAAAATTTGGGTGAGCTGGAGTATTATTATTCCTTATTGCCTCCTTACTTTCAGGATGAGAATTAAGGTTTCATGTTTCAAACTTTCAACATTGAATCCTCCCAAAGGAGAACGAAACTACCCACATGCCAAAGTCCTGTCTGGGGCATTTAAAGGCTGTTCTTGCTTCTCAGAACCACTGCAAATGACAGTGAAACAGTTTACAATGTGACCAGGTTGCCAATCCCAGTTTTTCACAATTCCCTTCCTCATCCTCTGCCAAAAAATCAGCAATGTTCCTTTACTTTACTTTCTAGCTTTAGAGTCTTTAGAAAACTCTTATTTCTCATCTTTAAGCCTTTCACAAGTACCACAACACCTAGAAATGTCTTTTTTATGTGCTCTCTTGAATCTGGGACTTCGGGTCTTGCATCTTTGGGACTTGGGTCTATGGGTCTTAGAAAATATGGCAGATACTGATGATATTGCCAGCAGTGATGGTCCCTGGCTTCTGACCCAGCACCTATTGAATGGGTATTCACTGCTCAAAGCGATTGTTTCAAGCTATCCCTGAGCTCAAGCATTGTGTCTGGATTGCACTCATTTCGCACAACAGCCAGAGTTGACTTCTTTGTCTTACAGGTAAGAAACATGAAAGGCAGAGAACAACTAAAAGCTTCAGCTTCAGCTCCTTCTTCATGTTAATTGTGTTCATTTTGTAAACTGTATTCAAAGTCCTGTGAAGCCTCCAGAAATGTGAGATACTCATTTGATCCTCAGAGCACATGTAGCACAATCCGACTTGCCTGGTTGGAAAGAGAGAGGACACATCCTGATCCTTTGCTTGTCATGCCGTGGTTTCTAGCTAAATAGCTACCTGTCAGAAGAGTCCGTCATAGCAGGGGTGGTTTCTATGGCATGGACACACACCTGGGAAGCACCATATTCATTTCCTAGCATACAGAAGAGGCATTAGTAGGCTGTGCAGTTTTCAGTGGCTAGCATTACACAAACTACATCACTCCATTGTTCTGGTGCCTTGATTGTCTGGATCAAGGATCTGACAGGAGGCTTTCATGTCCCAGGTTTCCTCCTCAAGATAAGTGAGGTGTGGGCTGAGAAGGGATGGGGTTAGCTTGATCTTATCCTGACAGAGCCTCGGCATCTGGCCAGTGCTCACACCTGGGCCCTGGGGCTGGAAGTGCTCCCAGCTTCCATGGTATAGACACAACCACTAAGACCTGGGTTACCTAGAAACAAATCATTAGATTGACAGGAAAATCTGGGTATGTAAACATTACTCTGGGCATCCAATGTTCAGACACCACCAAAATTGCCATTCAGTTGCAATGTACACTAGAAAAGGTCTTAAGTGCCTCAACAGCTAAATGCCAATGAATACCTTCCTTTACTGCTAAACTTCTATTCCTTGGGGTGGATAAAGATTGATATACCAGAGGGAGGGAAGGGGTAGAGAGGATGAAGCGTGTGCATTTCCCCTCTGGCAGTCACAGTGTGATGCACTCCTGGTTGCTTTCTAGCAGAAAGAGCATGTATGTGCTTGCTTCATTCATGTAAAGGCTATCTCTGTCCCAGGTGAATGCTAAGCACCTGTATCTCCCAATTTTTTGCTCCTCTGCCACTTCTAACTGGTCAAGAGTGGTAAAATAAGTATGGTTCCTTCCCATCTCACATAGCTTCTTCCTCAGTGATTCAGTTACCGTTTCTTCCCTCCATTTTATCACTGTGGCTCTTAAGAGACTAAGCTTCCTCCTTTTAACCATTTATCTGCATAACCATTATTCAGCTATACATAATTAAGAAATCACATAAAATCCCCTCACCAATGACTAGCCACCATGTCTTAACTCACTTTTTCCCATGACAACAATCTTTCTACAGTGCTTGCCTTTCCATCGTCTCCAGAGTGATTCAAGCTGCTTTCCAAAACCTTGGGTTTTCACATTTTCCTGGTAATATCTTGGCCCAGGGTTTTAAAGAAACACATCTGACACAGGTTTGCATTTGTCTTTGCCACTTGCAGCATATTATTCTACACTGTGAAAAAAGTGGAATAGATCCAATACTTGGCATCTATTAAGCATCTGTATTCCAACTAACAATTAATTAGGATTAAGGGTTCTTGAAAGTATATCTTATAGCTGAAGAATATAATTACCAACTATTAATCACATACTTCTTTCAGATACTTAAAAACTAATTGTATGCATTTTCCAAATGATCTGAAGAGACTTGTGAAATATTTAAATTGCATTACACCCTAGGATCAATTGAGAAACGTCCAAGTTTCTCATAGGCAAACTAATGCTTTACTGCAACATTTCTGTTGCTCTACTCATGCTAGCATTTGAAACACATTTACCTCGCAGCACCCCAAAAATGTAGTTTACTGCTGTATAGCAAGGCAAGCAAATTGTATCAACATGATGTTTTTGTAGATTGTAGAACTACACCCTATGTCAGTGAACAGAAAAGAGCATGATGTGGGATGCCATTGCTGGAGGAGGAGCGAGCTGACCAGGATCTCTTGCAACCAGTGTCATCTAAGACACTTGTCAGTGGAGTGGGTTGTCAGGTGGGGCTACAGACCTTTTAGTTTCTACTTAATGCCTCATAGACATGTGCATGATGCTGTCATGCTGGTGAGAAAGGATGTATCAAAAGAGCACTCCTTCCCCATCGTATACATTGAGAAGAACTCTTCTACACGTTGACCATTGATGTCTTTCAAGTGACCTAGACAGGAAGTTTCCTCTGGTTTCATATCAAAAGATCAATCATAATGTTTCTGGGAAGTGAGTAATGAAGCTGAGTCTCTCTGGTTAGGCCTCCAGCTCTAGGAACATACCGTATTTCAAAATTCAGTGTAATGAACCTAAGCATTAACATTTTATAACTCGTAATAATCCATTCTAAATCTGAAGGCTAATTAAACTAAACATACAGAACTTGCCTACAACTAGAACTGGTTGCATGTCATTTGAATAGAAAAATTGCCAAAGATTATTTGCATATCCAGAAAAATTAACACCCACAAAAATATTCAATAATAAATAAAGTCTTAGTTTTTGAGTACTGAAACTCGCATACCAGAATAAAAAAATGCAAATAATAATTATGCAAAACTTATTTTAACTCCAGAAGGAGATTTATCAAATACCAAATCTGAAATACCAGAAAAAGAACAAAATACTTCTGGGTATAGTGTGTGTATTTTGTTGGTTGCTGTTATCAGAAGCACATATGGTAGTACCACTTCTGATTCTTTAGGTACAATGTGTTGCACTCAGAACATTGACTCAACAACTTTTTTATTTTCTGTTTTTTCTTCATGTGTAAAACACTGTTGGTCCTTCCCCCAAAACAAGTGTTTTATATGTACAGAATTATTTTACTAGCCACATAGATTGCTGACTCACTTATAAATGAAAATTAGTCCTTTAAGGGAATGACCACCTGTTTCAGCCTTTTATTCTCCATAATGAAATTAGAGTGAAGTGATTTTAACAATGAAATTTTAACAGGTAAGTGATTCCAACTTCTTCTGTTAAAAAAAATATTGAAGTCTTGAGTCTAAGATATGCTTGAAGAAAATAAGTTATAATTAAGTGATTTTATTGATGTTTGAAGTATTAAATTGTTAGGAATAAACATACTCCAGACAAGGTCCAATTAGCAGAATAGTATGATAGGTAAATACTGTATGGGACCACCGTGACCGTTGTTCTGAATGCAGACCTGTCCTTGCAGACAATTTACATGCAGAAATGTTACAAGGAGATGGGGCACCACTCAGGAATATTCTCTGATACATCATTTGCCACCGTTGTCACTATTCTTTGAAGGTTTTATGGTTACTTACTGACACAGATATTTGTGCTCAAGAAGTGTTTGTAACACTTGTTGATTGCTCATTGTGTGCTGCTGTTGGGGGACTCTGACCAGGAGTCATTAAGAAAAGTTGGATATTGAGAGTCTGGGGTGAGGGTCGTCTGTCTCCTTTCTAAACACAGACTTCTAAAGCAATAAGCTTCCAAGGAAGTCATGAGCTCAGGCAAATTTCATCCCTCTGTTTTACAAGCCTTGTAACCCACAGGACTGCATCACCAGAAAAAAACCAGCGTCTCGTGTCTTGCAAGCCCCATAATATGTGTAAGGGAACATGAATACATGAAAAAAGAATTTTTAAAGTTAGTCCCACCCCAAATCAACACAAAAACCAAATACACTTTAATAAACATTTCTAATGCCATAGTGTTTCATGGCTTAATCCTGGTCAGCAGCTCAGCCCCACCCAGCTGCTCGCTCACTCCCCCGCGGTGGGATGGGGGAGAGAATCACAGGGGTAAAAGTGAGAAAACTCGTGGGTTGAGATAAAGACAGTTTAATAGGTAAAGCAAAAGCTGCGTGTGCAAGCAAAGCAAGACAAGGAATTCATTCACTACTTCCCATCGGCAGGCAGGTGCTCAGCCATCTCCGGGAAAGCCAGGCTCCATCATGCGTAACGGTTACTTGGGAAGACAACTGCCAACATCCGCCCTTCCTCCTGCTTTCCCCAAAATTTATTAATGAGCACAACGTCATACAGTATGGGATATCCCTTTGGTCAGTCAGGGTCAGCTGTCCCAGCCGTGTCCCCTCCCAGCTTCTTGTGCACCCCCAGCCTACTCGCTGGTGGGGTGGGGTGAGAAGCAGAAAAGGCCTTGACGCTGCGCAAGCACTGCTCAGCAACAGCTAAAACATCCCTGTGTTATCAACACTGTTTAGGTCACAAATCCAAAATACAGCCCCATACTAGTCTGCTGTGAAGAAAGTTAACTCCATCCCAGCCAGACTCTGTACATACTGATATCCAAACACAAACACGGAGATTTAACTGAAACAGATTACGAACTGTTCCTTCAAGGATGCATATGTGTTAGATATGTTATGCCCTACTACATTGTGGGTATGACAGGTGTATGGATGGCAAACATAATTAAAACAGATATCTAGGGCATTAACTAATAAAAACCCATAATTAATAAAGAAGGAATAATGAAAGTAAAATTATTCATTATGAATTACAGTTTCAAGTCTGATTTAACTTTTCTGCATTTTCTTTGATCAGAATGAGATGACACTTCTGTCAGATGTTCAGAAAAATTCCTATTACTCCGAAGTGAAGACTTGATCTAAATACTGAAGAGAAATCTCCTTGAGTATAAATGACAAATTGAGTTAAATCTAATCTGTATGAAAGTGCCTTTAATCTTACACTTAGGTAGCTAAATTTTCTTTATAATCAACATTTTAGAAAGGAATGTTCCAGGCTGTTTGATTTAAGGCCGTTGTGCCCCGTATATTTTGGGCAGAACAGATATGGTGATGGTCAGGGAGTGCTACTCATGTTTGACACGTCTCCAACAAACATGAATTTAGGCAGACCAAAACACTTTGAACTTTGTGGTGTTGACCGAGAGCTGATTTGCCAAATGGACAAGTGAAAAGAAATGACATGCAGCTCTTTGGTAGATGGCAGAAAGGCAAAGCAGATAGAGGACAGGCTTGCCCTTGGCAACTCAAGTGCAGCGCTTAGTAACATCTGAAATGGGAAAGGGCTGCGAACAGCTAGGCAGGATTTCAGGCCACGGCTCAGGACTAGCACTCCTGGCAGCAGGGATGGACAGGATGTCTCCGGGGGCTGGAGACCCAGGTAGGGGCACCTCACCATCTGCAGCTTTCCTTGCAGCTGACTGAAAAGCAAGAACAATAACGAGGGACGAGGGCCACTCCGACTGAGCAGCACTTGGCAAGGGCACCTCTGTCATACCCTTTAGGTACGATAGGTGCCCAGCAAGGTGGTGTGGAAGTTATTTCTTCTGAACCACTGAGGCAACTTACTGAGGCCAATAAACTTGTTGCTGTCTGTGCCAGAGACAGGCACCCCCGGCATCCTCTGTGTTCTGGCAAAAAGAAAAGTCAGAGTGAACAGTGGCTAGGTTAAAAACTCAAACACTTTGTTCTCCTTTCAGGTTATGAGCAAGGATATACTGCATGCCCATGTGGACTGTGAGGGAATAGCTGATGTCAAAGCACCATCTTACTCTGCCTGCCCTTTTCTGTCTATTAGAAATTATAAAGCTACAAGACTAATACCCTCTGTAATGAGACTGACAAGGAAAAGTCTGGTTATTAGGGGAAAAAAAAAAAAGAAAAAAGAATAGCTTTGGTAATTAATCCATTATTGCTCAGAGATTCCAGTGGTGTTGCTTACAGTAACTCCTTCAGGGATACTGTATTTGGTTGGTAAAATTAATAGCAATTTCATTAAGCTAACAGCTCCTAATGCTAATAATAATTCTGTTAAAGCTTTATGGATATATTTGTCCTTGCCTTCTTCATTTTCCATTTATTGCAGACACACTGCACAGTCTCTTGTGTCTCAGATTAGTGTTCTGTATTGCCACAAGATCATTGTTGAGTCTTACTGTGCCTTTTTAGACTGCGAAATATCTGCCTCACACTGTCCTCAGAGACATCAATAAGAGCAGGAGTAGTCTTTATCTCTGCTAAATCTATGAAATGTGTTTATCTATTTAAATTTTTGTTTATGAAGGCATTTAGCTTTAGATGTATTTAAAGAATCTTAAAATAATTAAAAACAGGACTGAAAACGTGACACAAATGTCACATTGTGACAGAAACGTGACAGAAATGACTTGCCAAGGTCCTTCCAAATGAAGACTCTACCTTCCTTTTTCAGCCTTCTCTGAGGTAGACTGAAAACAGAGAGCTTTTGTCCAAAATTCAGTCCTTTCCCAACTTTGATCACCTGCTCCACTCTGCAAAACACTGTGAGCTGCAATGCAGCTAGTAACGCCGTACTGACTGCTCTAGCAGCCTTTTATGTATGTGGTACGTGAGGTCTGGCAATTCAGATCCTAGAGGAACACTTATTGGGAATGCCTCGCACAGTCCGGTTGTGAAAAGGGAGGGGGGGGTATCCAAGGGTAGCAGCAGCCAGCTGATGCCAGTGCTTCTGTGATGCTAACGGTGCAGCATCGGGAAAGATGGAGAGGCAAACAGAGAGACATGAAAGGAATAGTCAGACAAAAAAATATTAGTTTTTATGAGAGGTAAATTATTAGCACTAATGTAATTTCTGCCAGTTCTCAGGACTAGAATTAACCATGTGCATAGAAACATTTGTTTTCCAGCTAGTACGACAGTCTTAACCACCTTTTCCCCAAAAAAGGAATATTGGATACAGTGCAGGCATTAGCAAAAATGTAGATGGCAAAAGAGTGCCTCTTGGATGGATGCTTTCTAGGGTGAACTGGCAAGAAAAATGAATTTTTGTTCAATTAATACTTTACATTTTTAGAACTGTCAGACTGTGGGGAAAAGATGCAGGTCTCCAGTGAAGTCTGCCTGACAACACTGCAAGTGCATAACAATCAGTAATGGTTCCCTTAGATTTGTACTGCTTGTTCTCTTGTTGCGTGCACACATATCCAAGTATCTGTTTGACCCAGTAGGCCTGGTCTGAACAGTTTTGCTAGGTATCTGTTAGGTATTCAGTAGCTTATATAGAAACCGTTGGTGGGCTCTGCCCAAACCATAGTGAATAGGCAGATGGTGCCACACTACAACACCAGGCATCTTCAGGGTTGGTTCACCAAAGAAACTTAAATGTCAGGGTGCTCCTTCATCCCTTGATGTGATTTCCCAGCTGCAGGGAAGGTTGAGGTGCCGCAGGAACACTTTGCCTAATCTCTGATTATGGAGTCTTTATTCTCCATGGCTGAATATTTTACAAACACTAAATTTACTCTTCTTTTCCCAAAGAGTTATTACATATCTTTTTTTACACATCTGTATAAAGTGAATTTTTCCTTAATATCACAGTACCACTTGTGCACCTGAGTTATTTCTTAATTTACTTTTCTGGGGAAAGACGAAATAGCCTGGGGCAATTATTTGCTCTCTCAGGAACTGTTAGTGAATCACATTTGTACATACTTCCTTTCCCTTTGGAAACAAAACCTTCTGATTTTTGATGGGGGCGTGTGAGCAAGTCATATGTTAGGTGCGAGGAGTATTTGTGAAGACTGGTACAGTGACTGATTTTCTTCACAGGATTAGATTTAATAACAAAAATGTTAAACTGAATGTGCATGTTGATAATGTAAAAAAGTATCATCTTCCTCCATAGGTGGACTCGTTTAGGTTCTCATCAAAGATGCTGCAGTGGTTCAGCACTACACAGATCCTAATTACAAGTGTTGGGAAAAAAGGTATTTTGTGTTATTTAAGAATATACTTTTCAGGGTGTTGGGAATTGGTTTAAAGTAGTAAATTGCCATTGCATTGGAATGCTTCTTTGTCTGAAAAATTTTGCTGCAGATTAGATTTCACAGACATATACAGCATTTTTATTTGCTGGCTTTGTATTAGATTTGGCAAGAACTACTGCTCTGAAAAAAAATTCTCCAGGCAAAATTGTGATTAAAAGATATAACAGATCCATATCTAAAAAGGATGATGATAGGACTGCCAATGAGAGCTGTAGTGGCTCAGTGGAGCCATCCTGTGTAAGTATGTTTAAATTATACATATATAACTACATATAGATTTAATCTAAATATTTTCATTTTCTTGAAGTTACAATGTGCAAACTAAACCTAACAAAGGCAGGCCAAGTACTTTTTAAATCTATTTCTGGAAATAAATGCAGATGGACAGCCAAAACATACTCACAGATTTATGTGATGATTCTACTAAATGTGACATGATTTTTCACCAAGAAAGCTTTTAAACTGATAGTCTTACCACTCAGGCAAAGCAATGGTCCTATGTGATGTTTAGAGCAGAAAGTCAAGGCAGAAGTGGTGCAGAGACTTGAGGCAAAGTTCAGAAAAGAGGCAAGGCATAGACTAGGAGCACATGGCAAGATACAGACATAAATGTAGGGAGGAAGCCAACAATTGGGAGGAGGGGTGGATCATGAAGCAAAGACATGAGGCAGATCTGGTATTGAAAGATAGGTTGGAGCAAAAGTGGAGCGAGCCACTAGTCTTGCTGCAGAAAACTGATGTGTCTTTCAGCAGGCCACCTTCCCTCCACTTGCAGGGAGACCTTTCAAGTCCTTATTTCTGGGTCACCATGATAATATCATGGCTTATGGAGAATTATTCATCCAAAGGGATTACTCAGCCACACAAACTGTATTTGCAATACTCAACACAAGAATAGCTTGAGTGTTGAAAGAGGTCATCACCTAGAGACAAACTCTAGGCTTTAAGGAGAAGGAATGTGGAGGGATGGACTTAAATGATCTGGTGGAGAAAAAAGGCTTTTTGGCACTCTCCATTGAGACCTATATTGCTAGTAAGTCAGTAAAGATGTTAAATTTGGACTTACCTGTCTTGCTTCGCGTGACAGGATCTGAAGGACTTTATTAACTAGTTCTGCATGTGAAAGCAGAGAAGTTTGGGGAAGGAAAACACGATCTCGAATCCAAGAATATCTCAAGGTTAACTTGAGAAAGAAACAAGAAGCATGATAAAGAATCAAAAAATATATGCTGTTCCCAAACGTGAAACCAGGAGCTCATTTTATTAGCCACACTCTTTTGGTCAAGGGATAGCCTAGAAATTCTCAAAAAAAAAAAAAAAAAGTTGTAAATTTTTGTGCTGTTGGAAGGAGCAAAAAGCAGACCATATGTATCTACAAAGTATTAAAATTAAACAAACACCAGAACAGAGTGAAAACAAACAGATATAAGATCAAGCATATTAACTTCTTCTTGGAAAAAAAGATAATTTCAGATTAAATCAAAACTGGTTGACCACACATTGTATTTAATGGACTAATGGAATATTCACTGTCAAAATAAGAAAGATGTTATGTAAATACTAAAACATCAATTAATACCTTTTTTCCCAAATACAAGAAAACTAATTTCCACAGTGTTTCACAGTGCTTTTCCCAAAGAACTTTCACTAGAAAGGAATGGAAATGAATGATGAACACCTCACTTGCTTGAAAGTCTAGAGTCTAGAAAGGTGAGAGTCTAGAAAGTGCCCTTTTCAGTCTACTGAGTTCTGATTAATCGTTTACTTTTGGATTGTGTAGCTGGCATTTTATGGAACATCTTTATAAATAAAACAGATATATTACTTTGTTGAGCTGAATCAAGAATAAAAAGATTTTTTTTCAGTTGGATTTTATTTTAAGCCCATTAAATGAACTATCAGTTGCATGTAAAAGTCCCATAAAATTAAAATACTGTTCCAAGTACTTAATAAGAACTTACCAAGATGACTGTGTTTTGCAAAGTGTTGAGCCTTTGTTGTGAGCGATAGAAGTATTTTCTCTTTGCCTTGGCCTCTAGTTATCATTGCTGTTTGGGCAATATTGTTCTAATACTGTGCTGAAATTCCTGAAAGGATGAATTCCCAGCATGGTGGTTAATAATACGTATTCCATGACTAATATTTATTTGCAAATAAAATTAATTACATTCACAGTATCTCCAGTTCTACCAGCCCTAGTTCTCTACTGGAAATATAATTGCAAGAACATAATGTGTTATACATCTCTGACTGGCGATATTGATATACGAATGAAATAACAGTATTACGGTATCAAATAAAATAAAATAAACCACTTCAAAGACAGTAACTTTTCAATCTGAAAAAATAATTTGTCTGCTGTACCTTGATTCCAGCCCTCAGGATATGACTGATGTGGTCATATCATGATAATGTGTCTGTCACACACCACTACCACCAAACTGTTAGTCTTGTAGCTGAAATGGCCGTGAGTTTTTTTCTCCTTCTGAGGTGAAAATGATCAAGAAGATCTTACAAACAGGCCATTCTGGTAAAAGCACATCAGTCACAAAATATAAAACTGGTGCTTGGTCTGCCTTTCATCAGAACACTTGCTGTTGTCTTCCTTATTAGGTAAAAAGCTTGAACTGAAATATCCTGGCCTAGAAATGAAGAAGAGCTGGTTGAGAAAATGCCTATGTTTTTACAAATTATGAATACAGTAAAGCTATGAAGTTTAGATTTAGAAGACTTTTAAAAAGAGTTTATAAAGGTGTGGAAGGCAACATAGACTGAATAGCTTATGCTGTGAGCATAAAATGAATCCATGATATGAAAATCCATGTAAACTTGGTGTTCACAATTTTGGACTGGATGCCACTTTGCTCGGTGCCTAAATCCCCTAATGTTTGGACTTTACTTTTAACATGTTGTAAGTACATTGAATTCACGTGAGTCTGTCAGTTAGGATCTTCCAAGAGAGATTTGCTATTGACACTTTAAGAGTGCCAAATTTTATCAGTACCGATTCAAACAAATTCGTCTGACAACAGATGAAAACTACTGGTTAAAAAGAGAAACTCACTGAAATAGTCAATCAATTCTGTTTGTAGGCCTCTTCAATAGACTGCTTCAATAAAGCTTGGCTGCTCTACTTTCTCTCCATGCCAAAATGGTATTTCGGGCTTGTTATATATTTAGTGGTTCTATTTGCTTACAGTGTAACCCTACAGTACTCTTCAACATTTGATTTCAGACCAACCGGGGTCAGTTCAGATCACTGTGGTATGCCTTTCTATTAAGATTCAAGCTAGCAATACAGACTGTGATCTATTTTGTCAACAACTGGCAGTTACTATTAATGATACCTGGAAAGACCAGTCATCATTTCTTTGGATTATACTAGTAGGTGTGTAGAAAGTGATTAGGGCATCCAGCCAGTTACACTGGAGAAACCTGACATGAAGGAGAGTAGATATAGGCAGCAGTTGTTGGGATTCATATTTCCCAGTGATACAATGATTATTGACTTCTTCTTCCACCACCTTGTTTGATCAAGAGAGTTGGTACCAATCTGAACAGTTGCATTTGGATTGCTATTAGTCATTAGAAGTCACTGGTGATTAAAAGACTTCAGTTTATGAATAGACAGAAAAAATGATACTGGTAACAATTTTCTGCTGGTAAAAATGTTTGCCCAATCTTGATATTCTGGTAGATAATGTAGAGATTTTAATGGAGAGATCATATTAGAGTCAAGTTGTCAGGCAGCTACCTGCTTTCTGACATTCCCCAGGACTGAATTTTCAGTTTCGTTTAATTTTTTAACAATATTATTTCAGACCATCTGTGCTGACAACTGCTCAGTAGACCTATGAAATATCACATGAGGTCATTTTTGCAGCAGCTGTTGCAAATAAGAATCTGCCATACAGTAAGTGTCATCAGAGATGTTTATTAAGAAAAAAAGAAAGGTCATCTGGTTTCAAGTTTAGAATACTGTCAACTCATTGCTCAAAAAAGATCGTGTTCAACTTGGAAAGCCTTCTAAAAGCCAGACATAATTTCTGTAGCTTCTATTAAACTGAATGACATCTGTGATAGGCAGAGCGGCAGGCTGCAAGATCTACTGGATCAATGGAAAAATCACTTCGAAGCTGTTCATTCATGCCTCCTCTGTGAGCAGGAAGCTTCCCTCACTCAGTCAGAAAGGGAGATCATGCCTGCTCCCAGAAATCTGGTAAGGTATCAGAGCTGGTAAGATCACTGCCGGTGACAGGTGAGTTTCGTAGTTTGTCTGCATAGGCTTTTAAGTCCAGTGGGTACTCTGTCTTCCCCAGAACTTGAGAAAGGTTCTGCTCAAAAATGAGATGTGGGGTTTACACAGCATCCACAGAAGCCTTATTCTTTGGTGAGCTACAGTGAGTGTCTTTGCTTCTGTATTCATGCCTCAGTCAGCAGTGCACCTTGAGGCAAAGTTGGAGTATTTGGTGTAGATTTAGACCAGATGTTTTGCCGTTGAATAGATTACAGATATTTTCTGACGAAATAACTGAGTTTAGTGAGCCATGTCCAGTTCTTTTTGTTTATCTCTGTCAGGCACTTGATTCAACATATCAAGCGAGCCTAGAAGACCTGAGGAAGTGACTCAAAATCCCAAGGAAGAAGTAATACTGATGAAAGAACCCCCTAAAGGAATGAAAAGTTCTGTTTGGATGAATGACAGCTAAATGGCATTTTTCCTCAGTTTCCATGGGTGCATGGCACAGCCGAGTCCTGCCCATTCTGACTGTTCACTGTTAACATTGCTCAGCTGATGGACATGTTGGGAGAAACAGCTGTTTGTGGTATTATATTGTACATGATTCTGCTTCAAGAAGACCTTAGATACACTGATGGCATTTGCCTTGTTCTCTCAGCATGGTGAATGTCTGAAGCTGACAGTCAATCTATTCAAGCAAATACTAATGTGTAGTGGAGGAGAAATTATGAATCAGGCTGTGGACATATTCTATTTATAACTTTCCTGTTAGAGATACATGTTCCCAGAACAGAGATGGTCAAATGCTACTTATAAACCCTTTTTCAGTATCTCTGGTAGTCCTATTTCAATGCTTAAGTCACTGGCTGAAGAATTAAGTATCATCAGAGAGTGAACTGCTGCTTGTGCAGCTTCTTTTTAACAACGGCTGTCTTGTGCTTTCCATAACATAACTCATAAAAGCAAAAATGGACAACAACTTCCAGCCTGTCTTCCCAAGATTCAAGATTTGTTCTCAAAAAGAACTTGGACGCCAATATGTAACAGTGCCATCTGGTGTTATCAACAATGACAATAATATTAAAGTTTGGATGTTTAACTATTCAAGGGTGTTTAACTACTAATTTCTCACAAATTAAAAGACACTACCTCAGTCCTTAGAAATATTCCTGAAGTGCTCTGATATCATAGATATTACCAGATTCAAGCTGATAATACTGTTGGTTTGACAGAAAAATTAGTTCTTTGGGCAGAAATCAAATTTCTTGTTAATTTCCACTTTAGTGTGGTCACTATTTATCATTTTATAAAAACTTGTTTCTTCTCTTTGAAAGCAGTAGACAAATACCTGGATAACACTTTTCCTTAACTATATCTTGACTATTCTAATATGACATATTTTAAAACACTGGCAGTGTCTTGACATGTAGAAAATAACAGTGCAAACTTGTGAGCTAATTAATAGAAAGAGAAAGGTTGCATGTATGTGACAGAGACAGAGACAGATGACATAGTATCAAACCTAATTCCTTTTCAAATTAGCAGTAAATTCCCTGGCTGTGTTGCACTTTCAGTCAGAGTATAGGAGGGAGAATGGAGTGGCTAAATTTGTGCTCTGCTTTTACCAAAACAATGGCTGTATGAAACCAGAAATTGTCACTGTGTGTGGAAGCATTTTTTTTTTTAACCAGTGAATACTGTCTTCCACTTATGATATTTGAAACAAAGAGTTCAAAAGCTGTTTGCTGGTGAATTTATAGCTGTGTGAACATGAATTATTTGAATTATTATATTAAAATATTATATAATTACTATTGTCCTTTATATATTTTTTTTGAAGGAAACAGATAAAAAATGGACAGAAAGCTGTCAAGGAAGATGGATACTTCCTTTATAGAAAGTCTGAGTTTTGAATAATCAATGTAAAATTGCAATAAGCTTATCTGCAAGTATTACTTCTTGAGCTGTGATCCAGTGCAAAGGTTGTGTAAATCTACAAATACACTGGAAAACCCCACAGATAAAATAGATTTCCATAGAAAAATACTTTTGTTGAGCTGGTGAATTATTCTCTTTACTTTCACTTAGCACTGGGTCTACACCCTTTACTTCGACTGATGACAGAAGTAACTAATGTTGGTAATGCTAGCAAGAGTCCATTCCCTAAGGGATAGGAAGGAGCTCCCATAAAACCTAAGAGTTGGAACTAAACCTTCTTTAAATTAAGCTATAAACAACTGTTTATCTTCTCAAAGAATTTTCATGCAAAAATGAATTAGCCAAACCACACTTTAGGCTGTTAGCTGGTCATCAGTATTCCTGAGGAAAAAAAAAAAACCAACAAGTTCATGGGAAGCTACATCAGGATTTTGCAATAATCTTTGAAAACCTCTCAGACTGGGACAGGTGAAGCTGGTCTAAAACATGCCAGGGCCCGTGGCCACTCAGAGATTTCATATCCACACAGTGAATTCCTGTTGCTGGCGTCTCTTGGGCTAATGCAAGAGCAGCAAGGTATTTGCAGCCCTGGTTCTCTCTTGTTTGTCAGTTCTCCCTGTGGGCCCTTGCTTTACATTTAGGGCACCAGTACTTGTTGGCAATGGCAGCTGAGTCAGTATAAAGCTGAGCTAGGGCTTTCCCAGCTAAGAAGTTATGGAAAAAGGACATCCATCAACTGAGTTTTGCACTTCCTGTCCTGAACATGGAAGCAACCGAACCTCAGTTAACACCCCTCTCCTTGCAAAAGACATCCCCTGACAGTGTATTTAGAGCCAATCTGCAATCATGCAACACCAAGTCCAGTATCTGTTTCACCGCAGCCGAACACACCCTGCTCAAGGTGCAGCGAAAGACATCAGCATCAACCTCAGGAACACCCGGTACTTTCTGCACATTGTTCCTTGATGTCTTCATCTGACTAAACTTTGAATTCCTGAAGAGATTGCCAAGTGTAATAGTTATTCTCAGCTATGCTCATAAAACCAATTGAACTGAAGTAGCTGGAGCAATTTAAAAAAGGAAATAGTCCAGACCAATATTTCTGGGTTCACTTCTGCTATATTAATTGTCCTCTGTTCAAAATAACAAATATAACTTTCTGCTGCAGACAGAATTCCAGAACTGCATTGTATTCTGTAAAATCAATATTAATCATTTTCAAACTGTTTGCTTGTTGACTTTCTGAGGACAGCAAGAAATCCTTAGGGCAACTTATGCACAGCACAAACAAAATGTTCAACAGCAAAAAAATATGTTTGGCGTTTTTTGCCTCTTACATTTCACATTTGACCTTTAGAATACTGTTGTCATTTATTCACATAAAGGACCATAAAATGTGATAAATAACCAATATCTAATCTGTAGTCATGCTTGTGTTGTAGAATTCTGAAACTACTTAGGAATTGCATTAAATGACCAATATGCTGGTCTAAACATTTTATTACCTTATTTTGTGGTTTCTTGACTACTGCTAACGAGTTGTGAACCATACAAACATAAAGAAAAAAACCCACAATTTTTGTCCCCAAGTACAAATCAGTAACAGAAAATAAATCCAGACCTGTAATTTGGGCTAAATTATTATATTCTTTCCAACAGATAAGCTGTTTTTATTTTACTGAACATCCTTAAAGTGTGCTTATTTTATCAAGACTTATCTCACGCTGCTTTTATAATGACAGGATATTCATAGTAGTGATTGGATCCTACGGAGAGGATTATTTTGCTCCTGTTCTATGAAGACTCCTCTTCAGATGACTGTTTCAAAATGAGAGTGCTACCAGAGTAGTTAAAGAAAACATAAGCAGTCGGAGATTTAATCAACTTATATGAGCATTAATCTAATAACTGTTAAGAAATATAAAGCATGTTAAATATTGCTACTAACTCTACCCTTCTCTCTGGTCTTGGGGTAAAATCTTGGTTGTTGGCTACCCAGTTCTTTGGCAATATGCTACAGTAGCAGTAGCAGCTACTGCATCACTTAGCCATCAGAAACTAGAACCTCACTTGCCTTCTGTGCATCCTTCTGAAGGCTGATTTGCTCCTCAAGGGCAGTTTGTCTAAACAGCAATTTCACTGAGATAAGAAGGTTTACTGGGAGTAAGGAAATAAATAGAGTAAACCCAAGAATGTTTTGTTTGCTACGCCTACATTTATGTTTTGTGCAAATGAAATGAGACAGGAAGATCTTGAATAATGTTACAGAAAGAGAACACTAATGCGTATATTTTCCCCAGAGCACCCTGTGGCTCTGATCCCAGAATCACAGTTCTAACCTCCACATTGCACTCAAATATAGAAAGAAACTACCTCTGCCATCCTTATTGTTCCCCCTTTTGATTTACCAGCTTTTGAGACATTAAGGCATCTAATGCTTTTTATTCAGACATGCTCTCTTTATCTGTGCTGTGATATGTGAACACACATATGATCATGCACACATCATGCTCACACATAGAGCCTTGAATTACTGCTTTTTTTTGCAAGTTTATTTATCAGAGGATATTGGAATTTTTAATTGCCTTTTGATGGTTTATCAAACAACTTAATAAGCCCAAAGAGGTTATGCTTTTGGAGCACCCTTGTATCAGGTGTGATAAGCCATATCTATTATGCATTGACAAAGTATTTTTCTTCCACTGGGCAGTATGTTTCTAGAGCTGCTTCTCACCCATTCACTTCACAGTTTTCTGAGATATTATTTCACTAGCAAGCCTATGTTGTCTGGCACATCTGTGTAGAGGTGTTATCATGGGTAGAGATGAAAAGGTTTCAACAAAGTAATTTAAGAATAACATGGGTAGCTACGGGGCTCTTGTTTTTAACATTTTGGCCATATCCTGTATTTCTGCCCTTTAATTATTTCAAAGAGCACCTTTAACATATACTGAGACAGCAAGATACATTCCTTTCAAAGCACAGAATTACAGGCTGCAGTTTTATAGCTCACAACAAGCAACCCAGAAGACTTATTAATACTTGATGAATCCCTCTCAATGTCTCAACAGTGAGGAGAAGACAAACAACCTGCTGGATGATTGATGCTATGCCTGCCAAGGAGGAACTTTAAAGCATGATTCTCTCTTACAAAATCTGTAAAAAAAACATCAGGTCTGGGCGTGATCCTGCAGTAGCATTAGCGTGGGCTGAGAGGAGATGCAATCTCTGCCCTATTGTACATCAGAAAGCGCATTAACACATGGTGTAATACCGGTAGCAAGGTTTTCAGTCTTTCGTCTCTGCCTGCTCCCTACTCACAATGCTCCCTAGGTCTCCATGGCACACTGCTCTCTGGTAACGTGTGTTTGCATACCTGTGACAGGCTGCAAGCTGCAGTGCGAGGCGGGTGCAGGTGGCTTACCTTCAGCTCCCCTGCTGTGAGGCAGGCACCGCCGGGCGGAGGGGCAGAGCTGGCGAGGGGGCCAGCAGCTACGAGGTCCTGCAAGTCACCAGCTTAGGGCATTCAGGAGCTGTGTGGGTGGCCCTGAAGCCTAAGAATGCATCTTCAGAGATCTTGAAGATATTCTGGGAGGTTTGGGTTCAAAATTCCCCTCTTCAGACATACATCATAACTGAAGCAAACAAAAATCAAAGATGTATATAGGTGCCAAAACCTAATCACTATTGAGGTAAGGAATATACAAATGAAAACTAACATTATCACCACTCTTAAGTATCGTTTGCTCTCTGAACCTTGTAATTCCAAAGAGTCTGTTATCCCCATCTTTCATTGTTTTTCTCCTTCAAATCATGGACTCTCTCTGCCTCCTGTGCAGCTGGTTTCCTTCTGCTCTGTTTCTTCTTGCTCTCTTCAGATGCTCTGACATATATATCCTTTGTCAGATGAGACGCATGGTCAGACTTACTGAGCGATCTACTGTGTGCCTGCCTGACCCTTAGAAATCAGACTCGAGAAATTCTTACCTGAGCACAATGCCATATGGGCAGAGGATCATGCACCTTTCCTGGAATTTGATTGTTCACACCAAATTGCTGTGGTTTGCAGTCTTTTTCTGGAATAAGGCCATTGAATGGGTGAAGCAAACAGACCTATATTTTCTTCCAAATGAAATTTTCGGTCACATGGACATCACACAGAGTCCCCCATATCAAACAGAAACCCTAAACTGCACATGGGCTCCTCAAACTCCAGGAGCCAAATTGCAACTCTGCTTTGTAACCCATGTGCCAAGTTTACCTCAAAAAGGATGCTAGTAATATACATTTAAAAGGTATGGCCATTTCAACAGCCATGGGAATATTCAAATAGGAACAGTTTCAATAAAATGCAATTAGATTTCAATTAACGCATCTAGGCCCATAAATTTGCCTTTTTCTTATTTCATTTTGTTTTTGTCATCACAGCATATTGGAGCCAAAAAAAAAAGAATTCTACTCCAGGGCATAATGAATTATTGATTAAGGCAGCTAGATCGGTATGATCCATATAGGAAGCCAAAAGTAAATCAGTAAATGAAAGGGTTTTAAATATATACTTAGAAAAAGGGATTTTGGCAAATGCTGAAATAAATATTGGACAGAAAAATATCTAAGAGTCTGAATCATGATCCCTAACTGTCAGGTCAGTCCCTGATCTAAATAAATTGCAATTTAGAGTCTGAATTATGTGGGCAAATGAATCCAATAAAGAAAACAGCATGTAGAAGAGCTGACACTGAAAATGTGACAGCATTTAAATCCTGATCATGTGAAAACATTTGTTATACAGACTAGACAAAGGGTTTGTGAAGAATAGAAAGACTGAAATGCCTTTCCTCAATAACAGCAAAAAAGAATGTCCACTGAAATCAATACTTGTACATGGATAATTCATAACCAGAAAAATGTGAGGGTCTCCAGATAACAACTTTTCTCAGGTCTGAAAGGTGATATGTTGGGATAAAGGAAAATTTTTTTTGCATGCACTGCACTGGCCTGCATATTATAGTGAGTGGACGAAATTCATCCTTAACACGTGCAATTCCTGTTGCACACAATGCTGTTACCCATTCACATATTATTTAACTTAAGCCTTTGTTTAAAAAAAAGTCGGAAAAAATTGAAGTTATTTAATTTCAGAGAATGCCTAATGTATTAAATGCTGTCCCATATTCTGCTGATAACAGTGACATCTGCTGCTCTCCTGTATCTCCTGTAGTTTTCAAAATATGAAACAAATGCTTAGGCTTATAATGCTTTCAGTGATGATAAATCAGAAAAATAAACAAAGAAAAAAACCTCAGAAAACCCAGCAAGAAACCACCTAAGCCACCCAGCTTTTGACCAAACTCTAAGGCCAATTTGTCTCAAGAAACTGTGAAGGACATTCTTAAAATAATTTTTTTTTGTTCCCTTACAGCAGAAACCATACGCCAAAACCCTTCTGCTTAGAAAATATGAAATCTGTAATTCTGTGTGTGGAGAAATTGGGAAATACTGATATTCCAGCCAGTTGTCATATTCAGCAAACACCAACCTGAATTTTTGAAAGGAAAACATGGAACAAGGAACATATATAAAAACTCCCAGATTTGTTAAATTTTCTGTAAATGGTCATACTACATTAGAAAGTTACGCTTAACATAACTGAAAAGCTCTGAAGCATATGCTAAGAGATCAGCAAGGGTATTTCTATGTGGTGGGGCAAGGCAGGGGGCTCAACAGAGTGCCCACACGCCTTGCTGTCCATCATCTGGGGCAGGTGACGTGCTGGAGCATGCCAGGCCTCCCTCCGCAGTCTGGCTCCCCAGTTTGCTGCCATAGTTGAAAAAAGGCAGGAATTTTCTCGTAAATTATATCCAGGAAAGAGAGATGTTTAGAAGTTGTTAAGGCTGTGGTACTCCTGAGAACATCAGGTCAAACTTGGCTATGAGCTCTTTTTTCTTCTCATTTTAATGACATAATTTGTGTGTGGAGCACTTCAGGACAAGCATTTTCTCAAACAGTATCCATGGATGAAATTGTTTCTCAATCACAAGAGTTAAGAGGCTGTCAAAATCATACACGTACTAATGAAAATTAATACCTACTTTAGAGTTTATGTGAAGACTAGCAAGGCTATCAGGACCAATCTTTAAGTAAATCATAAATGTGTCAGGATATCTTTAGAGATTAAATGCGTTTCTACTCTGAAAATTAATTATGTCAAATAGCACTATAGGGTTATGTGCATTCTGTAACTCAAAACTCTTATAGTTCTTTGATTTATATACACATTAAAAGGAGTATATGTTTCTTCTAACTGCAAGTGAAAACTCTTCAGTGGGGTATGAAATTCAATTTGATTTCTTTCACCTTTTGAAAACTACAGGAGATACAGGAGAGCAGCAGAGGACACTGTAATCAAGGGAACAAGGGATGACAAGTAATCAAAATAAGATTATGTGAAACCCCAAACAAAAGAAAATCACTTTGGGATGTTATATCGAAAGAAAATGGGTGGAAGACTTTCAGGACATAATATTTTATCTTCAAACCTGGGAGAAAATCCTCCTATTTTAGAAGATTTTGGATCTGAATCTGAGTCCAAAATGTAGGGAGCTTTTGTCTTCAGAACTGTTGTTCCAAAAGCCCGGCTTCTCACACCCTTACACATGTCCATGTGTGAGCTTTATTGTGAATTTCCCTAATATCACAAAATTAACATGCCATGTCCTCTTTATTCTGCTTGAAGTTTCTGTTGTTGAGAAAGAGTTCTTTGAACATCATATTCTTCCAGCAATGATAAACTGACTTACGCATAGAGTTTGTAAGTTTTGGTTTTATCTTCTAAGCTTTAATTAAATTATTATGGCCTTTAGGAAAACACAACACAGTTAGAATTCACTTTGCATAGATGAGAGTGAAACAAGTATCCCTAGGGGTCATGAACCAATTAATAAAAGCAAAACAACAACTCAACATTGCTCTGTTTGGGAATGAAGTGAATTTCGTTTAGCATAGGTGAGCAATGAGCAAAAGGGAATTTAATGATGTAAAGGGAATCTTACCTTCAACAAGTTATGCAATTATGTAAATAAGGAAACAGCATTTAAAAAAGTAACTCAAAACATGCAAAGAAGCTTCTGCCTTACACATTTATATAGCATGTGATAATGATAATTCACGCTAGTAAACCCAATACTAATGATGATGGATAAGATACAGTGCATGTAAGAGAATCACACTATAAATCCTCTCAGGCAAATTAAATTCTGAGAATGAAATCAATAAAAAGCAAGCAGATATTAATGCAAGTCAGCAAAATTAAGGGAAATAAAACTACTCACTACAAATATACAAGGAATAATGTAAAGAATATCCCTTTTAATCTGTGTTATGGAGAGTCAAATATCTGAAACACTCCCCAGTTACTTTTTAGCGTTTTCAGAAGGGGATCTCTGAAATTCTTTGCCATTGAAATAGTGCTAACCAATAGATATTCTTAACTTGAATATAATTTTTTATTTTCCTCCAGCAGATTACCTTTTCCTCTTTAATGGTAGCTGCCTCTACCCCTTGGTAGGGGGTGGCAGGGATATTTATCTCCCAAATTCTGAGTTATGTGTTTAGGCCATAAAATTAAAGCATAGTCCCTTTTTAGCACTTCTACGTGTAAAACTGTTGTTTGACTTACATATTGTTTTCCATACTGCTGGACAATGCTTTCAAAGCTTCTTTTCTCCTTCCCATCACTAACTTTAAAGACGTATCTAACTCTGCGCTAAGCAGCAGCAATCTCAGCCTGCGCTCACCCGACCCAGCAGAGAGGCTCAGGCAGCTGCATCGCAGGCATCTGTTGGGCAGCTGTTTGCACTGAGCAGATGCACTGGGCAACCCCAACCTGGGGGTTTCCCAGCCCCCAGGCAGCCCGTGAGCCATGGGTGCTCTGGCTGTGTCCCACAGCAGACTCTCAGGAGGGAGGCATGAAGGGATCTAGTTGAGTGAACACCCTCCTGCAGTTTCATAGCTTTGGTATCTCAGGGTCTTTTCCTCCAGGTTTCCATTCCTCCCTCCACAGAGCTTAAGGGCAGTTGATTTCTCTAAGACCACGAAGTGACAGTGGCAGAGAGAGGATGTAAGAAGAAGAGGAATTCACGTGGAGGAAACTGCAGAAGTCACAGGGAAAGTCACCGTCCTCACAAACCCTTTTCTGCCTTGTGTTCTTTAGCTGGTAAATGATGGCACTCCTCTGCAGGGAGTGGTACCAACTTTATTGCTGAGGTAACGCTTGACATTTGTGGAGATTTTCAGTGAAAGGTCTTCACGCTTACCAGTAGGGTTGAGGTTGGATTTTTGGGAGGTTATGGTATTCACTCTCTCCATTTATGCTTTACATGCTGGGATGTGACAATGTTTGCCATTGCTGAGAAGCTCCACTCGCTAAGTCTTTTTGTCGTATTAGACATGAACCATGACATCTTTAACTGATCATCTGCATAGCACGTGTGTGGGGGGGGGTTCCCAGGAAGCTGAAGATCCTCTTGGGAATCCACAGAGGAGGCAAACATCAGAAGGACCCTCATTTTTTTCAGACCAAGGCAGAAGTTCCTATTCATATCTGCCAGTCAGACTTGACTGCTTAGATCACTAAAGCAGGATAACGGTAGGATTTTACTACCAGTTGCTTTTCACTTGATACTGCTGGCAAACTACTGTTAAGCTCTGCTTGCCAGAAGCAACCTCTGTGCCCAGCAAGTGCAGAGCCATGGTACAGGTGTTAAGCACAAAAGACAAGTTTGTCAATGGCTTTTCTTCTAAAGAGTATCTTTAGTGCCCATGTGCAGGATCAAGTAGCCCATGTAAGGAAGATATTAATCTTTGTTTAGCAACTGTCAGTAAAACCAGCACCGTGCTTTCTTTCAGCTCCTTCTTTTCTGAACAGGTTGTTTCTTCAGCTCAAGGTCAACAAGCCCTGGAACACCTTTCTTCTCCGAGTTTCATTACAACAGATGGCCACAAGTGCCTTTGTAGCTCTGCGTTCCTTTTGATCAGGCTGGGTTACCTCATGGCAGGCTCATGGGGAACAATACACAATTTACTTTTTGCTAACACTCTTTTTTAAAGACAACATTTATACCATAAAGGTTGTCTGTCCTTATGAGTAAGTTGTAATCCTGAAGTTATTATATTCCTAGAACTGGAAAGTGTTACTCTCTCCTGTGCTATCAATGGAAGAAACTCCCTGACAAGTTTTCCAACTACCATTGCCTGCAGTTACAGAAATGCCTCTCACTCAGCTGTAGCTAACTGCTGCCAGTTAGACAGGCAAGAAGAAAGCGATGATTTCCCCTTGTCAAGAATTTCTGAACACAAACCACAAATATGAGCAGAACAAGCAGCTTCTAGCTTATGATATCACATTTCCTTGAAAAATAAATAAATAATGTGGCCTATATACAGATTTTTGTTGTTGTTGCCTGTCTCTATGCCTGCTGCCTTGAGTGCTCTGCATTGTCACTTCTATCTCTTCTCCTGACCCCTGATTCCTCCCATGCCAGTCTTAGGTCTGTCACTGGTAATTATCCATCATTTGAGCACTGACATGTAACTACAAACAGAGGACACCTGATCTGTCATTGTGCTTGCTGATGAAACGTAGTGGTGTTGTACACATCACAAAAATGCCACATAAAGCCCTGACAGCTTTTTCTGTGGTAAGGATGTTAGCAAGCTAAATGTGAACAAAAGGAGAAGGAAATACATTTTAAAATGGCACAGTTAACTATTCAAGCAAGCTTGTTTTAACAGCAAAAATAATTTTTTCATATTTTGGAAGTAATCATAGAAAACACATTTTCTGTTACCAAATTCAAATGCATTCTTCAGAAGTTTTGGGAAGCTACCTACCCAGATAATGAGTAGGAGTCATAACGTATATCTTCTCTGACCCATTACATCTAAGTAATATGTAAATCAAGCTCAGAACAAACTAGACAAGCACTATAAATTGAATAATTATTATTTCTGATGCCATATCCGTCTTTTTGTGGTCATTCTACAAAACAGGTTTAATGTGTTGAATATAACAATCCATTAAGCATTTATTAGGTTTTAATTATAATTACAACCTCCAAAATACCAAGTAAAAATATACATATATAGTCATATTACTCTTCTCTCATTTGTGTTTAAGTTCTCAAATCTTGCTCATAGTTCTTCATTTTTGCTGATAACATTGTGGAATGCCTTATTGATTGTGACTTTGCCATCGTTTTCATAAAAGCATAATCCTATTGATGTCATAACTTATTTCTGAGGTTGTTACACATCATGTCATGGATTAGAAGGGTCTTTAATTTAAGTAGCAAGAACACAGAAAGCCATAAAAATCTCAAAACAGCAAATCTAACTTAATTTGTTGTGACAGAAAGCGAAGATGAAGGAATTAAAACTGCAATGACGCTAATTTGAACTGTTGTAGATGTTCAGGCTTATGTGGGTTGAATCTGAATTACATAAAATCAAATTAATTTCGTTCATAGTCTTTTTTGAGAATTGTAACTTCACTCAATAAATTTAAGGAGTTTGGTGAAAAAACTGGGGTAATAACAGTCACCTGGCAGTGTATTTGAAAAATCAAACCAGAAAACAGATATAATTTAAGACAAATACAAAGTCTTTGCAGATGAAGTTATAAATATATAAATAATATATATATCTATATATAAAAATAAAGCTTGCAAGGTGGTTCAACCACCCATCCCTGCGCTCATCTCAGGAACAGGCTCTGCAGGGTGGAGGTCTCCTGGTTTAGCACCACTGCATTGCACTGGTTTAGGACCAATATCTGCATTGGTGGCAGGTATTTCACATTGCACATCTACAGTGTGCAACTGTAGTGCAAATACAGCCTCAGTGCTCTGCAGAGCTTCTCTGTGAAGTAATTTCGAATTAAGTCTTGGAGCACATCAGACGGATTTATTGTTAAGCATGGATTGTTGAAATCTTCTTTGTATCTGATGCAACGTGGCACTCCGAGGAACAGAAACAAGGAAAACAGTGTCTTTCTCTTAAGTAAAAACTTTATAGCTCATTTCTGCATTCCGGGAAAATGCGCAGTACGAGCTGATAAATCCTCTGGAGTGTTTATAAATATGTGTATCATTTGCTGCAGGGGGAGAAGGGATTGGCAAGAGTGCTACGGATGTGATATCATTTGTTTCTGCACAGTGGCAACTGACAGCTTTAAAGAGAGCTCTTTCTTTTTGACTCTAATTATCTGCTCTTATGACTCAGGTGAATATAGGGTTCTGATGACTTGTGCTAGGTTGATATGGTGTTTGCTGATTCACATGAGTGGATGATCACAGACAAAAAGAAAGAGCTATCTCTAAAGAGATGAGAGGTAGCGCTGTTCAATAAAAACAAGATTCCTTTATTTCTTTCCATCCCATTGCCTTTGCTTTCTACAGTGGTGAGGGTGTAAAGATGAAGACTAGCTTGCAGAAAATAACAAATACACTATAGATGTAAATATTGTAATAGTAGAAAAGGTTGTTACACAATGTAAAATAGGAGAATAAGGAAGAATAGGCAGAGCAGAGAGGATTCAGCTGATGAAAACTGCAGATCTTTTGAATCCAGGTCTGCAACACAGCTATCTCCTTCCAGCCTGTCCACCTCAACCCTCTTATAGTGAAAGGCTAGTTAAAGCCCATTTCTCTCTATCGATTGTAATGAGGATGTGATCTTAATTATAAAAACTCTGAATTATTGCAGATGACAATTATTACCTTTTAACTCTTTAATAATATCTACATTTCACTAAAGAAGTTCTGCTCACAGTACTGATTTACATGGGCCCATCTTATTTTAAGCGTCTGTTAAGTGAAGTTTCACTTTTGCTGAATGACAGAGTACCTTTGGGAATGGAGGTTAATACCACATGCATACCAAAAGAGTTTGTTATTACCATTACCATCACGCTGAAAGCCAAGTGAATCTGTAGTGGCTGGGCTGTTAAGTGTGACCTAACTCTCTGATACCAGAGAATGATGCTTTTATAAGTATGCCTGCTGTGTGTTGTTAAGTAAAGGTATATTATTACCTTTTAACTCTTTAATAATATCTACATTTAACTAAAGAAGTCCTGCTCACAGTGAAGGCTGGCAATTTGACTATACCTTTACTTAACAACAAGGTCACAAGGCAATTTTCATGCTTTCAAGGAAAAGAGAACAGCCTAATTTCTTAATTCATGACATGCTGCTGCACTCCAACTGATACACTTGTTTCTAAAATTACTTCATGTTTATCTTTACTGCTCAAATGCTTCATAAGAGATCTTGATGGAAACCAGCTAGTTGTGCAGCTGCCTCACTGTGCTGCTCTGTCTTTCCCTAGCTTTTTACTTTTCCCTTTTTCTGCCCTGTAATCTTCAAAGGTTTCCCCACTCTTTGTAGTTCATCAGAAAGGATAATCAATGTTTGTGGAAGGCTACCTTAACATAGTAACTGGTAAACACAGTAGCTGGTTCAGCTTGGGCTTCTCTGCACAATATTGCATTGCGTTAAAGATACAGAGCTATCCCTTCCCAGCCTGCTAATCTGTCAGTTTTTCCTTAGCACTGAGGAATAAAGCAGTAGTTCCTGTGCCAAATGCAGGTTGCTATCAATTTTATCAGAATTTTTCAGTGAGTGTACGAGGCAGAAGCCTGCACCATGTCACAACACTTGAGATACGCCCCTGCGGCATGCTAGTAAAAGTCTTACTCAATGGAGAGTTACTCTCAGGATCCAGTTCAAAGCACTGCTGGTGAATAAAATCATCTCAACTCCTCTGCAAGTTTATTCTGAACTGTTTTGAGGTTAGGAAAGCCTACAATTGTTGATCTTCAGTATTTTAGATGCATCTCTGTCGCAGGCAGCAGTACTACTTTAATTGAGAGCACCTGCCTTTTGTTCATGCTGCCATGGTGACACAGCAGTTAGTTACAGAAATTAGTAAAAAGTGATCATTTCCCTCCTTCCTATAGTTTCCTTTGCCTTGTTCCACTTACTCTGTGAAATGAGTGTATCATGTTTTCTCCTGTAGTGATCTGTTTTGCTACACTTGAGTATAAGAGGAAGCATACTCAGCAGCTCCCACCGAACCCCCTCTTCCCCCCCCGGATAAGTGTTTCGTGTATTTCACTGTCTGAATTACAGGAAAAATACTGCTGAATCTTTATTTTGGTTTCCAGTTACTTGGCTAGACAGTGGTCTAGCCAAATCACTTGTCTATGGTGGTTCTCACTCACTTCTGTAGGAGTTTTACTGGAATACACTATGCACAAGCAAACCTGTCTTCAAAGGAACCTTTTCACACAGGCTGAAGCATTGACCTCTTCCTTATACCTGACTAAAATGTAAGCTAGTATGAAAAGTCTGGATTCACTTTGCCTTTTAAAATGTATATAAGATGTTTATGAGCATGTTTTAGAGAAGGTGTGGCATGAAACCTAGAGCAGCTGCTCAACTGTTTTTTACCCTGTTTCATTCCATTTATTCGTATTAGTTAACAAAGAATTTATAATTCAGTTGTAGTCCCATTAAAATAGTATTGAGAACAAGTTTATAAATCCCTTTTATATTTGGTGAAAATTGCATTCCGACATTTCCACAGCTCCCACAATATATGTTGATTTACTTTTTTCATTGCAAAGCTATAGCAAATAGAGAAAAAAAATTAGTAGGAGAAGCTAATCTGCATATACAATACTGAGAAGGTTAAAGGTAACAGCTCAGACTCTCTTTTCCATAGTTTGCACTCGCTGGTCAAACTCTAGTAGTCTGTCTTTAGGACAGATTATAAATTCTTCTCAGAATAGTCCTAAGGCTTCTGGTTTTCTATTATATTTATTCATTGCAATGCTAGTTCTTCATGGCCTCAGCAGAGAAAGCCCCAGATTGCGACCTTCCACTGTAACTTAAAGAGGGATGACTTACATGGGTTCTCACCTGTATAAGAAGGGAATGTAGTAGGTACATTAACAAGGGGCTAAACTGTGAAAAAGCAAATAGCAATATTGATATAAAAGAGATGACAAAATGTGAATGGAAACATAAGCTTGACTTTGAACAATCTGAACTGTGTGCATAACGTAATGTAAGACTTACATAAAGTGGAAAGATTCTGCATCCTAAACAAGAAGTTGGCTCTAGAAATGAAAAGCTTAATTGAGAAAAAATAGGTCTGGGTTGAGTTCTCAGTTCTGTCACCATTTTCTGTAGCTAGTTGTTCAGAGTCAAAAGGGACATAGACAACAAATCCAGGGTTTAGTCAGATTGTAGTGCTTTAATTCCAAGCAACATAAAAAGCTTAGTGCTCTGAGGCTATCCACACCTGGGGTTACTTCAATCTATTCCATATCAGAATTCTCTTGGCAAGTAGAGTTTCACTACTGCATCCACAAAAAAAGCTCTGCATTACTTTTTTGAGTCAGTGCAGGTAGGAGTACAAGATTTACGATACCAGAAAGATGGAGTGCAAGAGCACATGTGACTCAAGATTAGTGGTTAAGACCCTCACAGGGAGAGTCTGAAGCTCCACCTTTGGTATCATGTCTGTCTCCATACAGCACAGTGAACACTTAAATATAGCAAAAAAAGGTATGGGCGGCAAGAAATAGGGATAGTCTCTACCTTTTTGCTCCACCAGCTGAAAGCCCTAGATATCAGGTTTTGAAATATTTCTCCCTCTTTAAAAAACCCCATTACTTTTGCATTCTCTTGTGTCCTGAAGCAGCGTTTCTGCAGGACTGCTGGCAATTCTCTTTCAGCTTCTCTTCAGCTTGCAAAGATTAACCAACTCTAAACTGATCACTTATTGCCTGATAGCAACGTATAATTTTATGTTTCTACTGTGGATGTATCTTTTACAAAACCTTTATTTTGTTGCCTCGGTACTAAAAGTCTGGGTCATGATTGTCAGATAATTACAGGACTGTAGTCATCTGAAAATTTCTCATCTTGATTGATCAATAGGATGTAACATGACGGACTACCGCTACGGTAATAGTTAAAGTTTCACAGCTTGGCAGTGTCAGGTACTGTAGCTCTGAAAGAGACATGAGTGTCCTCAGCGTTGACTCGCCCATGAACACAGCAATGATGTGACAAAGAGACTGACACTGATAAAATTATTGGGTGTAAAGCTGCAGGATTTTTTAAAAAATACAGAAAAAGAAAAGTTGAGATCATGATGTGGGACAAGTAAGTAGTAGGAAATGGACCCTAAAATCTCAGAGTTCCCTGCAAGTCATGATGTTGCTATTCCACATTTTTTAAGACATGGAGCCAAATGGGGAACAAGGGATGCCCCTCTGCAGCACAGTAAACTGTATCTTCTGCCAGTCCAGGTGATCTGTACTACACAGGTGGAAGTGAATGTTCTGAAGATAGATATCTTCAGACAATATAAATATTAAATAGATATACTCAGAAAATAGATGGCAGCAGTAATGCTGAATTAAAACTTTCTAGTGTAGACATGGCCTTAAATTGTGTGCTGAATTCACCTCACTACTTCTGCACGACATTTTTTCCTAACAGTCATATTCCAGCGCCCTATTTCTCCTTTATTATTTAGAAAGAGAAGGACTGTAAAATGGGTAAGTGACTCAACTATGGAAATAAGCCAGAATCCCTTAAATTATATGGGGCTATAAATATTACCTCCCATAGGATTTGTATCATTTTGTAAGACCTGTCACTCTTTCTCCATAAAATTAGAAAGACCCTAGTAATTACAGATCTGCTTACAACAGCAACTCCACAACCTCACCTGAAATATTCTGCCTGTGATGCACTGGGGCCCAACAGCTCTTCAGAAAAATCACTAGAAAAGGGTCGGAAGTGTCAGTGGAAACCTTTTGGTTAAATCATAAACCAAGGAAGCAGTTGGTGGCTTACAGTTCTCATTCTTTCTCTGTTTCTGCCTTTTACTTAGTATCTCTGTTGCTATTAATTTTATTACTATGACTATGGTGCAGAATACTGATTAAATTGTAAATACATTCATCCGACGACTTCTCTGAAGTTTGTTTTCTGTATCCTTTCTTGAATACAGCATCAATAAACATTGTTGTATTAAACTAGAATTACTGGCTATTTAAGTGTGGGTAGCTCTGTCCTTATCTGCAAGTTTTATGAGCGACAGAGCTTCCCTTTTAACCAGCAAGCCACTAAATCAACTAATCTCTAAACACTTGCATACTTGAGGATTTATGCAATTTCTGTCATTGTCTGCATGACATTAAACTACAAAATTAAGAAAAAATGTTTTGTGAATGACATCTCTAAATGTTTCACATTCTTCTCTGTAGCGCTCAAAAGCTCGTGCCATATTATTGACTGCTTTAATTTATAGAGAGGTAGATAAACTGAATGGATGGATTACGGAGATTAGCTACTTGGACATAACTGAAGCCTTTGTTCTCTGTTTGATGTTGTAGTCTCCTTCCTAAAGCAGTATGAAAATGACAGCACCTGCCCTTGCTATTTGTTGTTAAGCTCATCTGCATTTTTTCAATTATGAAATAACTCATCCTAGAAACCCAAGGGAACGTGAATTATTAACAGAGCTAAGACACACTTGTACTAAAATCTAATGGGAAATCACAAGATTAATATCAGCTATGCAATGAATATACCTTCTGAGTTTTATTCAGAAAAGACAGAGATTTCTGTTTATATATGAATACAGAATTTACTTACAACATACTCTGTTTTAATGCATTGAATTTTATATACATAGCAAACACTAGACCCTGCAAACAGTTTCAATGATTTTTTTAAATTAATAAAGATAAATAGAATATATAAAACCAATATTACTTTATTATATATGGAAGGCACTGGCTTTAGATTGTTAAAATTAATGAAGATAAATAGACAATATGCACTGGCTTTAGACTGTGATGGTTGTTTTTCAGGAAGATGAAATTATACCTATCAATTTGAAGCAAACAAGACTTTAACACCACTAGCTTTGAGATTGTTCAATGTACTACACTGTTGTGTTTCTTAAAAGGAAGAAACTAAGCACACCAACTTTTGATAGATAAAACCACCATTCCGTAAAATCAGAGAAGCAGAGCTAATCCTGGCTTCAGGAATACACTATTTAAATCAGT
>WAAD01002622.1:38900-124755 GCA_013389945.1 Fregata magnificens
GGTAGAGAACCTGACCACCTGTGTTTCTTTTGTAATTCAGTATCTAAACAGGACTACAAGAGTCTGCCCATCAGTACCTAGGATGTTTGTACACCCAAAGAATAGAATATATTTGCAAAGTTTTCAAATTCTTTTTGTAGTGCAAAATTAAATTCAGTGGAATTGATTTTGTTTAGCTGACTTTTTCATTTTTTAATTTTTAAAGTATTGATTAATTCATTTCACCAAGTCCAAAATATGTGCAAAATAATTTACAGACTTACATATTTCTAGGTACCATTTCAACTACCTTTTTCAATTATATTTTCCAGAATGGTTTGTCATAGTACTTGCTCAATTGATTGAAATCTTTATTTCCAAGAAAGGTATGTTATAAATAAATAGAAAAACAACCGGTAGAGCCTGACTTTTTGCAGTTTCATATTTGGGCAAAAACTAATGCTACACAATCTCATCTTTCCTCTCTTACTTTAAAAATAATTTCTAAGGAAAAGTGTTTAGCAGGAAGTTTGACGTCATTCATTTACTAAGCCTCCCTAATTAGCAGTACTGGAAAATAATCACTCTCTAACCTGAAGTGTCTCATTATCACTTTTTCAATATTGCACACTGTTAACTGAATCTGTGCCTTGCTAGCTTGAGCAGGGTTTACTGTCTATATTTTAGATGATGGAGTACTCCGAAAGGTTTCCTGAGAAAGTCAGTGCCATTGGCAGAACTGGCAATGCTGCTTTATAATAAAGTCTGCCAGACACTTAATACTTAAACCCTGCTTATAGAAATTTGATCCAGATCTGAGGGGACCATGGCCAGCCTCAGCGGTGACTCTGAAAAGGGAAATGAGTTCTCCATGGCTATATTGTATAAGCTGGAGCATATGTAACACACCAAGCTGTAAAAATGGGTGTGGTAGAGAGGAAGGGCTATAACTTTTTCTGTTTGCCTGTAAATTAATATCTGTGTGACTAGAGGCAGAGCCAATGGTAGGTGGAAAGAAAGTAGGTAAGAAAGGATTCGTCCCTAGGAGTTTCATCTTGCAAATACTCATGCAAGGAAGACACTCACCTTCTCTGACTTTAGTCTCCTAAATTACCATTTCCTTAGGACCATACGGAAGTCGATTACCCTTGACTTCATACGGTCCTTAGACTTTGTACAATGTATACTTTACAGGCAGTTACTTGTCTGTTTACTCCTCATGCTCCCTTTTAATCCCACTGATTTCAATCTGTTTTCCTACCCTAATGCATGTGTCTCTCTGTGGAATTCATTGGAACTGGACTGTGCCATGCAAGTCTCTTTGGTTTTCATCACAATGCTACAAAACAGTTTCCTTGCAACGATCAGTCTGGCTCCTGGCATTTCTGAAGATATTCAAAAAAGGATTACACTGTGAATGGATTTGATGGCAGGACGATTAACCAGTGTGTGGGTTATGCCAACGTGTGTTTCAAGCTAAGGTAGTTAACCATACAACTTATCCAATGAAGGAACAAGGGAGGGTATACCTGTGTGTTATTGTGTGGAAGGGTTATTGCTTTGTTTGCACCCAGTACAACATCAACTGTTATTATGAGCTGGCTATAAAGGCAAAATGTGTCCCTTGAGATATTTTTAGCTGCTCTACAAAATGGGAAGTGTGTGTACATATGCATATGTGCATACGTATAACGTTGGAATTTTTTTAACTGGAGGAAATGGCATAAACTACGTAAAGTGGTAAAACAAAAAACAAGCAAAAGGTGTTACAGTGAGATGGATACATTCAAGGTTATTCTGAGTCTTCCTAATGGCACACTGTGTCTTGCTATACAAAAGACGTTCTAGCTGAACCATAGCTTTTGAACCCAGAAGTGATTGCTTTGGAAGGGGCAAAAACTTCCACTTCAGGGACTATGGCATATGATCCTTTGGTTTATGTAATACAGGAGTCTTTCTGACTTTCAAAAGCACAGCTATAAGGTCTTAGCCCTGTTTCAGGCAATGGAAAATCATCCACTGGAGTTGTTGGATTCAGAATTTCAAGGCAAAGAACTAGGAAAATACAAATTTGCTGAGCTAATATCAGGTATTTTTCAAATATGGAACAACGAACAAAATATCAGTGAGAATTAATGGCTGCAATAGTTAGTGAATGACAGGTTATTGGCTAAATCACATTTAAAACACATGGTGCAAACAAGGAGTACCTAAACACTGATTTATCTTGGTTTCTGCAGCATAGTTCCTATGAGGAACTATCTTTAAGTTAAATGGACCCCTACCACTATATGTTTTCCTGACATGATATGTATATTGCATTGACCTCCTATCACTATCTCTGAGGTCTTCCCCTATTTCATCTCAAATCAATGCTGTTCTTCCAACAACTAGTTATTTTTCTGTTTCTGCAGAAAAGACTTAAGCAGGGTCCAAAGCAAAGCTGATCAAAATAACAACATACAGCTCTTTTGCTGATGACCTGCTATGTTTATTATTGCAGGAAGTCATGTTTCTGATGCAACCCACAATCGAAGAAGCGAGTAGGACCTTGTAATCTTTTTAAGTATCAGTGTTGCATGTGTCACATGCCACAGAGTGCTGCCTTCCCTGTTTTTGGTTTGTATGACACTCACCCATGCCACTGTGAGCCCTTGCATATGCTGTATGAAACACTGCAGCAGTTCAATGAAAACTCTTTCTATTCTGATTATACTACAAATTTCAAAGATATAAATGTATAAATGATGTACAAGAGAAGACCAAGCGGGATGATTAGATCATCTACTGTATCCCATATTTCTGTGAGATATATAAATGCTAAACCCTTACCAAATAACAACTTGCCTAATTAGTAAAAATTCATCGCCACCCCTATTGTTTCAATTAAAGAAGCAATTTTTCATTTCCCTTCTGAAACCATCTTGCACAAAATGATTTCAGTAGAATGCCAGCTGCATTGCCCTCTTGAGAAAATCCACAGAGATTTTACCAGCATGAGATGTGATCATTCTTCTGTGGGTGCTATGCCTACAGATACCCATCATTAGTATTTCTAAAGTGTTCCAATTATACAGTGTCACTTCCAGTTATTAAAACTTCTCCTAGTTTCAACTTTTCAGTAAGGGTTTTCTGTGTTCCCAGGCAGGGATTGGGTTGCAGAGAGTGAAGGGAATTAGTTGATTTCTTAAATGGGTGGTGATTGCTGTTATTTTTTATGAGACTTTAAGTAAAACCTAGGTAAGCTGTTTATACTCCTAGCTGAGTGCCTTATCTGTTTTTAGGCTCTTCCGCATGCCTCACCTCTTCCTCTTCCAGACTTAGGACTGTTTTTGCAACATGACCAGACTCCAGTGGAAGAGCTAGAAGATGGTTTCCTGCTCTAAACATTGGGGTAAGAAGCATTCCTACTGATTGGGATTGTGGCTACAGTTAAGAAGCCAGGCCCCCCAAACCCTAGAGCAGGGCCCTACAAAATAAACTATGATGTGAGAAGCGTGCATCTTCTTCTCAAGAGGTGACCTGAGGCAGTAGAGTGTGCTTTGAGTGATGAGTATTCCTAAAAATACCCAGAGACTTAGTCACAGAACCAGATACCCACCTGAGAGTTCCACTCTGTACTTGCTCAGCTCACGCAAGAAAACAGCTCTTCCAGGGAGAGTGCAAATGCAATGCTCTGATCACATAAGCAATGTTTTGGTATCAGGTAGGTATCTGGGATACCCTGGTGAGGTAAGTGGAATATTTGGGATCACTCAGGTGCCTGAATTTCACTCACATGCCTCTGGAAGCTGCTAAGTGCTCTTTGGACCTTGTCCCAGCTGCTTCACATAGCACAGAAGTGAAATTAAGCGAAATTGCTCACTGTAAATTATTTACCAACATTAGCTTTAGGAAATGTCACTAAACTTAAACCACAGTAGGAGAGGTGGACTATAAAAAGGGAGATTTTCAACAAAATGGCTGTTTTATAAATTATACTCTTAAGAAGCTGCAGGCTTTTATATGCACTATCATGTTTAATGCTTAGTTTGGCCCCTGCTCTTCAAGCAGTATTATACTAAATTTTTCTGGGCAGTCATTGTTGCACTTTTCTCATCTGTTTAGCCATCTGGGTCCTGTGGTGGCATATACATGGTATATCATAAAAAAGAAGTGCCTGGCCTTTTCTCCGGGCTGCCACATGCAGGGCTGGAGAGGCAGCGGGGGAAGGAGCAGTGTGCTGGAAGGGTTTGTAAAACCACTGGGCAGCATCGTTTTGTGCTGCTAAAGGGATCTGCTGCAGCTGGAGGACAGTATTAGCTTCCTTTGGAAGAGAACAAAGAAAAGAGCTGACATTTAATCAACAGGGAAGAGAGAGGGAAATGAAGTAACTATGGAAGGGCACGGTCGATATTTCCACTAACAATTCTGGCAGCAGGCAATCTCATCTAAACTGTATTGTCTCCATTAAAAGACTACTCCAAGAAAGCAAAGGAAAAAAGCTACTGTGACCAGATTGTGGCTGACTCCGGAGTGGATGGGTCTAAAATCTTGATCCCTATGTGCCAAGGAGGTGACGACTGAATCAGCAGCCCTAGTGCTCACAGGACTCTCCTTGCACATGTCCCTGAAGGGCACATCTCTCTTTGGCCACAACCCAAGGCTGCTGGCAGTTGTTACAGGTAAAAATGTCCCACGGGAACACTAAAAGTCTCCATGATAAGACTAACCTTCTGAATGCCCCAGTGGCCTATTAGATATACTTCTGTAGCATCTGTGACAAATCCCCAGTCAGGGCACCAGATGACATCCTGCCTCCATGGAGAGTCGCTTGGGAGCCTTACAGAGGCAATGGATGAGGTTGTCTAAATACAGACAGCCTTGGCTCCTGGTTAGTGACTAATTTTTCTTCTCTTAGTAAACAGCCTGTGGGAGACAACTAGGAAGTCAGGCAGTACCCTGCTCCTGAGCTGTGACTGCCACGGGCTCCCACGTTTCCTGCTGGGAGCAGGTCCCCTACCGCAACATTGACTGCAAATGCAGATGAGTGCACATCATGCTTTACATATACATGGTCTTCAATACTTTTCCGTTTGCAGACCCTAGATGTGGCAAGCTGGTGTATCTGCATACTTGGTGAATTGAAACATACTGATACTAGGCTGGCTTTTTTTCAATCTGCTGTTTGATAAATAATTTAAGTCAGCATGTCCATTTTTCTAACTGCGTAGTGAACTGGACCAGAGTACCAATCTGGCTGAAAAGCAGCCTGCCTAAAGCAAATCAGTGAAGGCAGCTCCTCATTCTGGTTTACTAAGTAACCACATAAACATTTGTGCCAGAACATTGCAAAAGGTAATTTGGGGATAGAAATGAGTGGCTGGGTTGCTTTTTTTGCCAGAAGTGGCTTATGATGATCTAAAGCATGTGCTGAACTGTAGCCTTCGTTGCCTATGGTGCAGTGCCTTCAGCATAGATCCCAGTCTGTTGGGATTTTTTTAACCACAGCCTGAAAACTACTGCCCTAAGCATAAAACAAAGCAACGGCATGCCCTCGTGCTGCCTCTGACTCCCTGTGAGTAAAACATGTTGGGATAAACTGCTCCTCTGAGGGTGTTTCTGGTGGATAAGGCATTGTGTGAGTACTACCTGGGTTGTACTTAGTGGGCACAGCTTATACAAAAGTTGGTAAACACAGCGACCCATGCAGCCAGAGAATTCTTCCAAGAGCGTGATTTAATGTGGTCTGTTCCTCAGAGTGTTGTTCTGAGCTCTTCTGTGAAGGACCACCTGGGGACATATGATGTTCATAAAGTGCTCTTTTGGTATCCAATGCATTCCAGAAAAGGTGGAGGGCTCCCTGCCAAAAATTGGAGAAGTCTCAGTACTATACAGTTACAGCCAGAGGCACCATGGTGGTAAGGCAGCCCTGGAGCAGACACAGGCTTTCAGAGATATTTATGCCCACCATCCCCAGAAATTCCTCCTTTCTCAATTTCTGGAAAGCAAAAATCATGAAAAATACTTAGCAAGAAGTAAAAGACTTTGCAGAAGTAACATATAGGGTGCTTAGCCTTCCTAAATTCAGTCCCGAAAAAGCATAATTTACTGCCAGCTCCAAACCAGCACTGTTAGTATGCTACTAAATGACCATATGCCTCCAAAAAAGACACTTGTACAAGTTGTTCATGACCTAATTCTGCCACCCTTGCTTGTGTTGACTGCTGCTTTGCTCCACCAGTAAACCCATCCCCACAGACTCAGGGGGGCTGCTTGCAGAATTAGAAGTTCCTGATTTCCTGATGGGTCAAATTGGCAGAATCAGGTTTTTAACAGAGAACAAGGGGGACTATATGTTTCCTCATTTCTGATGCATTCCTCAGTTTGAGTGTGTCAACAGATGGAGTGGGGATTAGTTATAAAATAACATGGCCTCTTAGCTTATGTAAAAAGCAGTCTTGATGTGCTGGGGATTTTCTGATGGCTCATTAAATATACTCATGCAAACTAAAGGATGCTTACAGTATAAGTAAAAGGCTCATCTTCTGTGAGTGTTTGCCTTTGATAGATAGTGTCAGGGTGATATATACATGTTCAGAGAAACACGCAGAGAAATGTTGGCAAAGAAATAAAATCTGTTATTTGCTCTTTATAATCTAGCCTGAAATTCTAGCTGTTGATGTGCAGCAGGAGTTACTACTGCTCACTACGTGTTTCACATCCTGCTGAGGCTGTCTACATGGCCTTTTGCAGACTGACATATGTTCCTTCTGCCTTTGCTCTGAAGCAGCAGCCATGTAGCTGTGGCTGGCATGCCACACAGTGCAGCGCTCTGCTCCAGCTGCACAGCAGGGTCCAAGGTGCAGGGTGCATGTTGCTGCAGCTTGGGGCTGATCCAGCTCTGTGGCTTGCAGTCTCAGTATGCTCCTTGCCAGACTGTTACACCAGGGACCGAGCTTGTGTAGCTGGACAGGCCAATAGCCTCAACCTCTGAGGATACAGGTAAAATGCCAGATCAAAATTATTACTTTTACCAGGATAATATATATGGTGAGGGCCCAAATTAACGGGCAATATTTAGCATTAGGCATTCCTACCATGCTGACTATGTTGTTCCTCTCCCTTCTTCTCCAGCCCCCAACTGAGGGGACTGCCTTCAGTTTTGCCCACAAGGCTCTTTGGGATTCCTTATGAACCTAAGCCAAGGACTGATACAGGTGAAAAAAGTCTGGGGAAAGGCAGGATTTTTCTGTATTTCAGCCAGATCATTTCTTCGATTCAGTTCACAGAGGCAAACGCATTTTAGATCATTCTGTAAGGGAATGAGTCCTTATTCTCAAGCTGCAGAAACACTAGGGTCTTATTGCTGTTAACCAAGATAACAGCACTCTATACAAATGCTGCCTGCTCTTCTGAATGCCATCATTTCCTACCTAATTCTCCACTGGCAAGCTGACCGCTGCACAGAAGCACTATTGCTGGCCTGCTACACAGATGCTGAACTGATGGTACCAGGATGCGTTCCCTTGATTAGAGGTGTTCTGTGCCTCAGGAGGTACTATAAAGATGAGAGTCCTACACACCTCCACAGCAGAGGATTTCATATGTGAAGCACATGTTGCAGGGCTAGAAGCCAGATGAGTTGAGGGGTCCTGTTAGCTAGAAGTAAGGCACAGTTCTGTTGCCGCACAAGCAGTCAGATCAGTCTGTGTTTGTGGCAGTGCCTGCGAGAATTATTCCAAATAGGTATCTTCCGAAATTTAATATAGCACTAATGCTGTGATTTGGTATCTATCTTACATTTGCTGGCTGCCTCCCACTATTCTTGGGAGTGGTAGAAAGGCTTTAGTATTTAGGAAGAATGGAGGAATATCAGTAGAGTCTTCAAATTCATAAAGCCCATTGTTAATTCTTTTTCTCCCTCACATATACACACTGATTGAACGCAGTGACTTCCCTAATTATTCTTTTAAATAACAACACTTGACATTTTCCCTGAGGGCTATGTAACAAGTGTGGCTTTACAATAAGAATGGTGTCATTAATAGATTAATACCTGCAATAATGCATATAGCAGCATTAATGGGATGGGTGAACTAATTTAGGTAAAATGGATGGGTCTTTGCTTCTGTTCACCCACCTTTTGTAACTTAGATTTATAAATAGTTAGACAGGACACAGGAAAAGACAGTTCCTGCCCCCATTCTCCCTGTATTTTCTCTTTTTCCCTGACATTTTCATTTTCAGCTCTGCTCTGGTTGCTCCTCCTTCCTGTTCCTCTTAAGATCTATTTCTTCACTGAAAAGAGGACCAACAGCCTTTTACGTATCCTGGCAGTTAGTGTACAAAAGGAATAGCCCGACTAATGCTAGTATTTACTCAACATCGATCGATGGGCCAAGGCCAATTGTATGAGGTTCAACAAGGCCAAGTGCTGGGTCCTGCACTTTGGTCACAACAACCCCATGCAACGGTACAGGCTTGGGGAAGAGTGGCTGGGAAGCTGCCCGGCGGAAAAGGACCTGGGGGTGTTGCTCGACAGCCGGCTGAACATGAGCCGGCAGTGTGCCCAGGTGGCCAAGAAGGCCAACAGCATCCTGGGTTGTATCAGGAATAGTGTGACCAGCAGGAGTAGGGAAGTGATCGTGCCCCTGTACTCGGCACTGGTGAGGCCGCACCTCGAACACTGTGTTCAGTTTTGGGCCCCTCAGTACAAGAAGGACATTGAGGTGCTGGAGTGTGTCCAAAGAAGGGCAACAAAGCTGGTGAAGGGTCTAGAAAACAAGTCTTATGAGGAGTGGCTGAGAGAACTGGGGTTGTTTAGTCTGGAGAAGAGGAGGCTGAGGGGAGACCTTATCGCTATCTACAACTACCTGAAGGGAGGTTGTAGTGAAGCAGGTGCTGGACTCTTCTCCCAAGAAACTAGTGATAGGACGAGAGGAAATGGCCTCAAGCTGCATCAGGGGAGGTTTAGACTGCACATCAGGAAGAATTTCTTTACTGAAAGAGTGGTTAGGCATTGGAACAGGCTGCCCAGAGAGGTGGTGGAGTCGTCAACCCTGGAGGTGTTCAAAAAAGGTGTAGACGTGGCACTCCAGGGCCTAGTTTAGGAGTCATGGTGGTGTTAGTTGATGGTTGGACTTGATGATCTTAGAGGTCTTTTCCAACCTTAATAATTCTATGATTCTATGATAACACTTCCCTCATGATACGTAACCCTACAAACCAAGTAAGTGTATACTCTGGTTGTTTATGCTTTTATTATGCCCATTTTATAGAAATAATGAGGGGAGAGGAGGAAGGTCTATTTCAAAGCACTGCATTGAACAGCTCACTACTACATTAACTTCTCAAGGACTGCAGGCACAAGTGTGAAGCAAGCCCCCGTCTTGCAAACAAAATTATGTTTCTTATGTGTCAGATTTAACTGGTGTGGACTAAAAGTTGAAGCGACAGAGTTCAGCGTCCCATGCTGTGCAGAGAAGGAAGAGGAAGCCTGGTTGGCATCTATGACGGTAAGTCTGAAATCTGGTGTTTACTCACAGAATTTTGGTAGTGTGCCCTGGATAGAGTTTACAGATGACTAGTTTACTAGATGACTGCTTTGTTTTGTCCTCTGTGAATCAACCAATACACTTATGACAACAATCAAATATTTGCACTGACTTTGACAAATTTACTAGGTTGCCTCCTCTCTAATTTTCCTGAGATCCTCTGGAACAAAGCTTCTAAACCTCAGGTTTCTTTTGCAAATCCAAACTCACTGCATTAGATCTCATGTACTCCTTAGCCTACATGTAATCTACAGTGGAGTATTTTGCAACTTTGCCAAACACCCAGCAGAACAGACAACAAAATTTCTGGACCTTACTAGGCCAGATAACACTTGCTAAATGAGTCAACAACCCCCCAATTTTTCCTACTATGAGTTTTTTTAAGAAACTTTGGATTCTACTCATTTTTATGAAGCATCACTTATGTTGAAGGGGAAAAATATTTGTGGATTCCAGCTTGTATGAGTAAGAAAAACTAGGAGAAAATTAAGGCAGACAGACTATCTTTTACTGGAGCTTTACTAAATGACTACACAGATGACCATCTTTACAGAACCACAGCTGAGGAGAAACACCAGATTAAAGAATAACCCTGTGGGAAAGCTGGGTGAAATTGCAATAAAAGGAGAAAGAACTATAATTTGATGTGGGAGAAACAATGTTTTGGATAGAAAGTGGCAGGTAGGAGCAGAACTAAAATTTAATAAGGGAAAAGGAAATCTTTGCAGAAGAATGTTGCAAAAGTTTGTTATTATCTTTGTACAGGATGTTTGAAAGTAAATTTTTAAAAAATAAATTTAGGAATAAAAACGCCAACAAAACTCTTCTGGGCTGGACTACTAAACCTTTTGGAGACTTATCTCTTTATGAATTAGCTCACAGCTGCTTGCTACATTTAATTTTAAAGTTGACTCTTATTTCCTGATTAGTATTCCAGGCAGGACTTTTCCTTGCATGATTGTTTAATTTAAAAGAAGACATAAGCTGCTTTTGTCAGTTAGTTTTTCAAGTATTTAAGTGTTTATGCCATAACCCTAAATGTTGCGTTTGAGGCTAACTTAGGAGATGTCACATGTTTACTCTGGTTCTCTGTGAATTCTGTGTGAATGCCACGTAACACACTGTCCTCTTATGTTACTCTTACTTGTTCCTCCTTTTTATTTATTGCATCTTACAGAGCCTACAGCTACCAAGCAAAAACTACAGGCAGACTTCTCATAAACTGTAAGCGTTTTTCCCACATCACATCATTATTACAGAAGTACAAAAAAAGTTCACGGGTATTAGAAAATCATTGTGTGAGTGTCAAGATTTGGCGACGAGGTATGTGTGCCCCTTGCAACAAATAGGATACAGTTGTGTCCAAACCGACAACTGGAATTATAGGTCATTGCAGAGACAGAATTTGGGGCTGGGATCTCTGTTAGGTCTGGATAACACTTGGGGCTGGCAACTGCTTCTCTCTGCAGCCAGCAGAGCATAGTGGTGTATGTGCATGCTACCGAGCTGAGCACATTAATGGGGTGCTTCAAAAGTATAATGTAACAGCCACAGTTTAAAGTGTCTCCTGGATGTCCTGTCAGGCTTCTGCCTGCCTGCATGTTAATTTTTGCACGCTTCTATTAGCCCTATCTTGTACTCCAGGCAAACTGCATTACTTACTGGAAGGTCACGGGTAACTACACGCAGGACTGTGTGCTGTAGGAGAGGGTTGGGAGGAGAGTGTGTTCACAAACTTATCACACCGAAATGTGCTCTTTAGGTAACAAGAGAGGTGCTTCCCCCCCCCCCCCCCCCCCGCAATGTGCCTCAGTTTGTGTATTGCTGAACGGTATTTTTTAATATAAAATTTCTTCACAAGGAGTTCGAGTACATTCAGTCATCCAGACTGAAACAAAAACTTTACAAACACATTTCAGAGATGCACACAATTTCCCAAATAGCTGCCATTTATCTGTGCTTTCTGCCCATTCCTCAGAAAAGCAGGTATTTTAGGACACTGCCGGGGCCCTGAGGGCCTTCCCGGCTCCAGCTGACTGACTGGCCCCTGCTCACACCCCACCAGCCCCTTCTGGGGGGGCTTATCACCCTTATCCCCCACAGTGCCCTGGCCCGTGGGCTGTCACCCATCTCTGGGTGCCCAGGGGCGGCCTCTGCCGTGGGCCCAGGTGGGTCTGGCCTGGCCCCAGGGCCCGCGGGGGCTCCTGTGGCACTGGGAAGGGCAGGGGACCCCGCTGCATCGTGGGTCCCTGCCCAGTTCGCACACAATCGCTCACCGTTGTTTGTATTCTGACAGGCTTCTTTGTAGAAAGTCATCATTAATGTTAATTAACAATTAATTAACACGTTAATTAATGTAATAGCTGTTCCCAGATGTTTCCAGAAGAAAAATCCTCTAAGCATAAGAAATAAGGAGGTTTTTTATGGCTGGTGGTGGAGCTTGAGCTCCCCCACAGCTTTTGCTGTGGTTATGTGTATATATGTAAATCTCTATATACCCCTATATATAGGTAAGGCATAGATTCTGCTGTGTCTAACAGAGTTTGCATGAGGACACAAGCCCGTCTGTCAGTCAAGGCACTCATAGGCACCCTCTCCTCTTTTCAGCAGCCTGTTTTCCTGAAACCTGTACAAGACTTTCTTGTTTTCTTTTTTTTCTTTCTTTTCCCCCTAGAAACTCCTTTGCCAAATTTGGCTGCGATTCTGCAAACGGCTGATATGCTACAGCATACACACATGTTTCCACAAGCGGTTGCGCCAGCCTGGTTTCCCCAGGAGCCAACCCACATGCCAAGACCATTTCAGCAATGCCTACCATGTAAAAAAAAAATCAGTTCCCTCTAAATCTGAATAGAACTGAGCATATTTTTTTTTCCCCACAGACAATTTTCCGGCTAGATAAAAGAGTTTTGATAAAGGGTGCTTTTCCAAAGGAAAGGACAGCTTGAATACTCAGCCATGGAGAAAGCCTGTGAAGTGCCATGTGCTGTCAGTGAAGGAAGAGGGACAGCCCTTACCTCCCAGTCCTGCTGCAGATTTTAAACACATAAGTAATCCTAGCGCCTGTAACAGGACCGCTGCCATTGCCGCACCTGCGCACCAAAGTGCTGGTTACAAGGTGATGGTCTGTGACTGTGTCTCAGTTTGTCAGGTATTGACACATCTGTCCTTTCTCGCATTGTTTATTTGACATTATCTAGTTAGACTGTAAATTTTTCAAGATGTAAATCGACTCCAAGTATTTCTTAAAAACGGGTGTCTGTTCCTGACTTTCTGCTTTCATCTATTGGTAATTATCACTAAGCATACTCTTTGCAATATCATACTACATTTCATAAGGTTCTAATAAAATGAATTCAAATTCACTTTAATTAAATTTACCAACTTTACTTGCCGTCTTCATTATCTTTAAACTATCTTCGGGCAATTTAATTTCAACTTATTATTGATCTTCCAGACCTAGGGACCAGAAGATATTTTCTTACACTTTTTGTAACTGTTATGTGTACATAACACATGAAAGAAGCTTCAGATGTTAAATATGGAGAATAAGTATGAAAAGCGATAGTTACAATCTTACTGTGATTTTTCCCTAGACAAAGAGGATAAAATTGTAATAGTACCAGAATTCTTCATTCTTGCAAAGAGAGCTGAATTCCCATGCTGACCAGTGGGTAGACAGTGCAGCATGAGATTTCTGTATTATGATGAGATTGAAAGACTCGGGTTAAATGCAAAGCTGAATCCTTCAGGGCAAAAATGCAATCTTCTTGAGAATTTCTTCAGTCCAAAGAGGAAACTTTTCTGCATCATTAAGCAGAAGGGAAAGTTTCATGGCTCTTCTCTGGAATATCTGAAGTCAAGATCTTTTGTTATATCGCCAATATATGCACAATAATGCACAGGCAATAAAATCCGTTCTGATTGCTGGTACAGGGAAACATATGGTCTTGAACAACTCACAAAGAAAATGAGCAGAGAGAAGCAGAAAAGACTCTTTACAGCATAACAAAGAAAATGACAAACAATAATTTGACACACTGCCCCTGCCACCCATGCAGGCTTTTAAGATGGTTGACGAAACATTGGCTATATTCTATTTCCCGGTTTTCTTCTTATGTTCAAGTCATGACTTCCTCTGGGAGAGAGAAAGAAAATATGGTCATAACAAGGGAGATGGGGAAAGATGGGGACTAACAAAACAAACCAGAAAGGTTTAAATTAATATGAAATGCAGTTCTTCAGTTGAGTGTCGTACAGCATTTAGACTTCTTTACTGAAGCCTTTCGTAGTCAAGCCAAAGACCAGACATAAATTCTGATTATGTTTTACATCTGGAATTAGGATAGACATTATGGATTGGTTGTCCCTTAACAAAAATCTTGAAAGGAAGAAAGATTTTTTGGTAAGGAATGTTTTATCTTTTAAAAGTTTGAATATACGCTACAGAAATACATATGCTAAAGACAAAAGACTGAGTCCTGGAGCAGCCTAGAAAGAAAGGAAATTACAGATGAGAAAAGGGAATTATTGATGTGCCAGAGTTTTGAGGGGTGACAGACCTGAAAAATTAATGTCTGGTATCAGCATCTGATTTACTGTACAGTGAAGCAAGGTGAAGAAATACACAGTCTGAAAGCTAGCTCAGGAATTAGAAACCATATAGGCATATCAGCATAGTCCCATACTGGAAATGCTTGACCTTATCTTGTAGATTAATAGGAGTATTATATAGCTTGTGCACAGCACTGCATCAATGTTTAGCTTCTCCACAGCACTACCTTGACTCAAGTGTATCACTGCTCGTCTAGCCCAGCTCATAAGACCAAAAGTGCCCAAAAGTCAAGGAGACTTGACATGCAGTGAGAGCTAAAGTATCAGGATAAAATCCTGTAACGATGGGGCCTAAGAACTCTTGAGACCATTAAACCCTGGAACTGGTGGGAAGGGATGGGGACTGCAGGTGACAAAATGCTACAGAATAAATGGAGGTGGGGAAGCAAGAGAACATTTCCAAAGGAGAAAACACAGTGTGATAACAGTCATCTCAGGTTTGACAGCAAGGGATACACCTTTCTGACAGGTTTTTTTTTTCCATCCAGCAGAAGGCGGCAGCAAAGACATGAGAGAACCTCTTCAATGCCAGATCTCAATCAGAAACCATGATGACCTGTGACCTTATCGAACTGCAGGAAGTTATGCACCAGAAAGACTTTCTTTCTCAGAGCACTGAACATGTCTACAGTGGTTTAATAATTAGAGAACACAGTGCAATGTCTACCATTAGGTAGTTATTAAAATAATTTATTACTGTTTAAAAGCATCAGCCTTTCAGAGAAATTACTCCTCTCTCCTCTGAATGTGAAATTTCTGCCCTGTTCCTAAAGATTCATCCCTGATAATACAAGATTTATATGTATCAGATATTGCAGCTTTAAATACCAAATCTTCCCAGGCTGGAGGGCTCTTGAGTGTTAGAAAGAGACAGGTCAGTTATACCTGTTTTTTAAGGAGGTTCATCTCTAAAACAGTGGTAGGAAAGTTATTAAAATTATAGGAAATATGTGCACCTTAAGTACAGAAAAAAATGTAATTAACACTATTACTAACATTATGTAAGCGTTTTAATAAAGTGAAACTCTAGCAACTTTTGTACAGACCACACCTCTCATTTGGTAAGAATTAGATAAATGAAGATGTCAGCATTCTTTTCTAACCATTCTCTGTAAAAACACCTCATCTACATATTCTTTGTAACATGCTTGCGCTGTATTATTCTGCTGGTTAACGCTACATACATGTCATTCCATCACCAACATTATGAGAGTCACCGAGTTCTGAAATGTTTATTTTAAAAAAATAGTAAAAAGCAGAGCTGGATTTCAGTGGTGTCTTATAAGGTCTCTTCACAGGAAAATATCTGTGGGTTTTTTTTAATTTAACGCACGCTGAACTACCAAATTATCAAGGGTTTTATGGTTTTGGTTGTTTTTTTTTTTTAACTGCTCCATTAACAGACATTACACACCCTTTTCACACTAAAGACAAACCACTATACATTTTACAACCAAGGTTCTACCTTAGTTCTTCTTTGTTATATCAAATAGCCCGGTGTCTGTTGTGGGAACTAACTTTCAGATAGATATCTCAAAAACTTAATCGTGGCTTATGCTTTTATAACCATTACAAACAGAACACAAATAACAAATGCATAAATGCAATCAATGAGACTAAGGAAAAGAAGATCCTCAAGAGAAGGGTGGTATTCTGTGAGAATATTGCTGTGAGATTCCAGGACGCTGGGAGTTAAAGCTGAGAAAATCTCATCTATCAAGAGTCTGTTCGGATCATTTTGGAGGAGTTTTATATTTATTCTTTTAATTTTCCTCTCCCTTAGAAGTCTTGGTAATTGCTTTCATGGTAACTAATACACTCATTTCCCTAGGCGAAGAGATCAGAAAATAATTAAAAATAGGTTCCACTCGTGTTTTTAAAACCTTCAAAACGGTTCTTTAAAATAGGTCTTGTTGATCTTGAAACACCTGTTCTGTATAAGACAAATCTGATTAGAGTCAAATACCTGAGTGTGTTGTAATATGGTGATCATTTTGAACATGGACTTCAATAGAACATATAGCCGCATAAGAAGACACGAATTGTTCACACAATGTCTAAATTGGGTAGGGATGCTGGAAGCCAAGAATGGGTTGTCTTGGCAGAGAAACTATGAGACTAGAAGACTCTTGCCAGTGTTGTTAATCAAATATCAGTTTTGAGCTTGAATTTATTTAGGTTTCTTCATGAAATGGAGCAAAAGAGCAGGACTATGCTAAAAGAAACTGCTACTAACACAAGGTTGGGAGACATTAGTGCATACAAGGATGAGGAGGTAGTAAAGGAAGTTTTGTATGACCCTGGGAACTGTAGGAATGGGGTAGAAGATCATGCATTCAGGAACTAATAATAGAAGCTTGGTTATAAACCAGGAGCTCATCATTTGGAAGGCTGTAGAGGAAAAGAAAAATTTGATATATTACTTGGCCATACAAATGACTGTGAACAGCTAATGAAATGTGACTGTGAAAGCATCAAATGTGATCAGGTAAGATTTTCCTAGTAGAAAGTAAGAAGCACCAACGCCTCTGCACCAGGGAAATACCAGGTATGGTGTTATGTACTTTCCTGAAAAGGAGAATAGAGAATTAAAAATTCATCCACTCCCAAGCTGTTGTCAATACAATTTTCTAACTGGGATGAGCTATGAAGTGAAGCAATGGAATGACTTTCTATGATCCTAATATTGGCAGTACGGAAGCTAGATTCAAAAAGAGGGATCTGTCCTATCTACTCACTCATAAAAAGCCTGGCCAAGTATTTACAGAGTATTGCAGGTGACTGTGGAAAATAGAGATATCTGCACCTTTTTGATGAAATAGTACATATAGCACAGTATTCCTGTTAAATCTTGGCTTGATATTTGATTTAGTCAATTTCTTTCTAGTAGTGATTGTTTTTTAGTTGTTAATTAGGGCACTTTCCTGGCTTGCAAGGGCATGTATACAAGCTGTAATATGTGGTGTGAGGATCTGAGCTCTCAGAGATCAAAGTGGTAAAGCCACATGAGACAGCACAGCATTGCTCAGATCCTAGTGCAAAAAACTGGGTGTCTCTGCACTGGCCCTCCTGCCCGTCTGGCTCTGATCCGTGCATGTGCAGGCACTCTGGCTATTTCAGCACCTATGGCAGGGCACTTACCAATTAGAATTTGCAAACAACAAAACCCCTCTGAGAGTTAGCCCTGAGTATTTTTACATTTGCTGTTCTCTGAAAAATTTGCTTTAGGAACTGGGATGCCTTCAGCTTATCATTGGTTCTGGTAGAGGAGATAGATGGCCTGAGGGATAACAGACAATATCTGTGTCATGAAAAACTGCTAAGGATGGAGGATAAAGACTGAAACAAAGATATTCATTGGATCTCATCAAGTTCCAGAGAATTGTCACTGCATGACGGTAGGAATATACAATGAAATGACAAGCTGCTCTCCTTTAATAAAATAACCAATGACAGTTTCGTGACTGTCTCACCATCTTTGATGAAGATCTCCTGAGTTGCCTCCAATGGAGAGGTCCATATCCCACAGAGGGTGCTGGTCTGGCCACCCCTTCTGGTGAGTGTTGTCTGCTCAAAATGATGCTGAAAAATTAGAGTCAGCACAACATATTTTCCTGATGAGATGTTGAGATAGACAGATGTCAAAGTACCTTTTCAGAATCTGAATTACACTTCTTGGATGCCTGATCTAGCTGGGATGAAATCTTTGCTGAGGTATGCTCCAGCTGGTCAGGAAATGGTCCTGTATATTGTTTTATTTGTAAGTAGAATTCAATCACTTAAAAAAAAAACAAACCACCACCAAGAAAACCACTTTCAGTACAGAATTTTAATCAATAAAAGGATGGAGGGATAGACTGATATAATCTCAGTCTGTCTTTAATTTTTAACTTTTATACATTACAAAAAATAAAGTCAAATTATCTTTAAAAATTAGGTGTAAAAAAATTACACATCTCTGTTGTAAGACAGGGAGGTGGAAGGAATGTTTTTCATCTGTTGAAAATAAGCCATTGTACCAGCATTTCAGATCTCAGCAGAATTCAGTTTTCCTTTAGTTTAACACATGTCTAAAAATATATATTTTCATGGATCATTGATTTCCAATTCCCTTCCTTTGAATCAGGAAGGAAAAATATTTTCTAGAACAACCTTGTTTTAATTTAGGAGCATTTTTGGCATACTGCTTTGGGCATGAAAAATTATTTCCCTTTTCTTTCTACTCATTTTCCCCCTTGTCACAGAAAGGGTCTTAAAAATCTGTCTGACTCACGTTATCGTGCTGCTTCCAAGAGATGGGGTCCTGTCTTCCTCAAACTTGCAGCACAATAGCAAGTGTATCACACTTCCAGCCTCAGATGAAATCTAACGAAGATATAGATGTCTTTGCCAAAAAACCCAGTGAACTTTCGAACATGACATTTCCAGGGGACGAATCAGAGTAAGCAGAGTTAGACTGCTTACGTCTAGATGTCTGCTGGAGGAAGTCTGGAGGGCTTTTCTCATCTCTCTGTGCAGGGATGAGTCACTGTATTACACTAAAGGCAATCTCTTAACATCCACTGAAGACATTTTTGGGATACAGGCAAAACCAGGTGGAAGGAGGCAGATAGCTGTTTGAAACAATGAGTAAGAATCCTGGCACTCTGCAGGGATATTAATTTTATTAATTTCCTTTGAAGATATCTGGTTAGCAAAATCAAATTAATTAACACACAAGGAAATTAATTTACTACAGTTTGCTTCACCTTGCTGTGAAAATAAAAAATTCCTTTCCCTAGTGCTTGATACATGTCTATGAAATCACTTAGATTATAACCCAATTTCCTTCCATGGAAAATGGATCAAATCCTAAATTTTTCTACCAATGATGATTATTTCAGTCCTGTTATGGTCAGAGAGGTTTCGCATTTCCAGAAATCCTAGGTATAATTTATATCACCAGTGAGCAAATCTGTAACTACCTTTAGGAGATACATGGAACAGAGCTGGCACTAGGAGTAGGACAGGGGATAATATATGCCAAAATAATAAGGTTTTAACTTTAAACTGTTACAATACATTATAAATTCTAAAAATACAAATATTAATATTAGACCTTAACTTTCACCAGTATTGCATTTTCTTTGTCAGACTAATGTCAGCTGTTAAAATAAGTCCTGGGGACTTATCAGTGGGCAAAATGTGGAGATGGCAATCAAAGGCCAGAAGGTATTCACTTGACGTGTAGTTCAATAATTACATAAGTATGCATCGATAATGACCAGGCTGTTCATGCTTTTCACCAGTAAAGTATACAAAATATGCTGGTAGATCTATATGTCTGTATCTATACCTATCAGAGAGGATGATTTGTTCATCATTGAACTACAGCTGTTAGACTTCATTAGCAACACAAGAGCATTTTGTCATTTTCTCATGCTAATGAAAGCTTTCGAGAGGGAAATGCAGAACAATGTAAAACATCACAGGAAATTTGATGTATGCAAATATAATTATTTAGATTGGAATCTGGCCAGACAACATAAGCCCATATATACAAACAGAAGCACAACTCTGTCTAAAGAACAATAACTGAATTTTGAAAAAGTGATAGCTACAGATGAATTTTTGAAGCTATGACTAACCATCCAGGCTTTATTCTCACAGTTTGTAATTTTGTCTAAAACTCTGACTTGATTTATAACCTGATTATCTATTCATACCCTTTCATTAACTGATGTGCAATTTGCCATTACATTCATAAACCTTTTCCGACATTGATTTACTATTCAGCAAAGCAGTGATTGAACAAAGCTAAACTAAACTAAAGTTGAATAATGCTTGACAAATGCCACCTCAGTGAATTGTGGAAACAAAGAGCTGAAACTTTCCAGGGAATAACTTGTAGTGGGTGAGGGCTGACTCCACCAGAGCTGTGCCAGTATACCATGACTGAGAACCTACCATTTGGTGTGTCCTGTTCTGGGCTCCTCAGTACAAGAGAGACATGGACATACTAGAGAGAGTCCAACAAAGGGCCACGAAGATGATTAAGAGACTGGAGCACCTCACATATGAGGAAAGGCTGAGAGAGCTGGGACTGTTCAGCCAAGAGAAGAGAAGGCTCAGGGGGAACCTTATTAATGGAAATAAATACCTGAAGGAAAGGTGCAAAGAGGATGGAGCCAGGCTCTTCACAGTGGTGCCCAGGGACAAGACCAGAGGCAATGGGCACAAACTGAAACACAGGAGGTTCTGTCTGAACAACAGAAAATACTTTTTTACTTTGAGGGTGACTCAGCACTGGCACAAGTTGCCCAGGGAGGTTGCGGAGTCTCCCTCCTTAGAGTTATTAAAAAACTGTCTGGACACAGTCCTGAGCAATTGGCTCTGGGTGTCCCTACTTGAGGAGGGGGATTGGACAAGATGACCTGCAGAGGTGCCTTCCAACCTCAACCATTCTGTGATTCTGTGATTGGTGTCCTAAAACACATAAAACACAGGTAAAAAAATGAAACGTAACACTATAATAGTTTGCTACAGAATGTATAAGAGCAGAGTTTCCTTCACAAGTCAGATAATATGATACTGCGTCAGACCAAGGAAGGTCTTAGGCAGACTCATAGCGATGTCAGAAAAAAGAGGGGCATGAAACTGAGAAACTAATGGGGACAAACTATAGATGAGAATAGTTCCTGGATCCTTGCACTGAGCTAGCTTCTGGCACAAGACCAGGCTTAATTGACTTCACGTCTTAGATGCCAAAATAGGTTTAGTACCCATCTCTGAAAGCTTGGTGGTTAAGATAAGCACAGCATGTATCTTCAAACGACATACGTAAGAGTAACAGGATCCAGAAAGCAGCTGTTTCCAATTATCTGTCAACTGAAGAGCCTACTGAATAGACATTTGCACACCTAACATACATCAGTAGAATCGCAGCACCAACAAAATGGAGTTTTCTTTCAAAGCAGAGATGGTGGTGTTATATCTCCCTTATTTATTACCAAATAATGGTCTGAGCACTTACCCAGAAAGTGAAAAACTTGGATCTATCACCATCCTTAACTTGATCAGCTCCACACCCATTTCTTTCACTTCCTACCAGAGATGTCTGTCAACAAGAGCAGTCTGAATGAAGGCACTTTTCAAACCTTCTGTTGAAACCTAAGCCATTGTGTGAAGAATTCAATGAAAATGACAACTGGAAAATGACAGTAAGGGTGGGATTCAGATTAGGTGTCCATGATGTAGCTATCTCTATGTGCACGAGGTAGCTAAGTCAATGGAGCCCAGGGAGCTCTCCAGCTGACCACGTGTATGTACATGCTTTAGCATGATCTGAATAACTCTCCATAGCAAATGGATCTCCCCTGAGTTTAATGAGATTCAAGAGCCCAGTATTTCATTTTCGCCTTAAGATTTTTAGTTTCAGACCTTCTCCTACATTGAAAGTATGACTGGGCACAACTTCATACATAATATGCAAATTCTCATGGTTGGCAGTGGAGCTCCGCAGACACCCTTATTCATGATTAATAGGACTGTGGGGAGAAAGGAGGAAAGGGCTATGAAGACAACAGGAAAATCAGAGAATAAGTACACAGGAATAATTACAAGAGTGTATGATGTATATGACTTCCCAGGGAGAGCAGCTGGCACAGACTAACCCTCCTGCACAATTTTCTGACAGCAGACAAAATTTCAATGAATGTCTTTTTGACTCACTGCACTACAATTCCACTAAGAAATGGGGCTTCAACAGGGATCTGAAGCAGAATTAGGGAGTACCTGCCATGCAGAAGAGAAATTTTATATGAAAAATAGTATGAAAAAAGGTGAAGGGGATGACAGGCAGAAGTCTGGATGGTCAGGGTGATATTACCACTTGTAAACAGTCCTTGTATAATTGTTTCAGTTTCCTTAATAGAAAGGCATTTCTTCTTCCACTGCAGTGAACAACAAAACCTAAAAAAATTTTCAGTTTTAAGCAAAAAAAATTGTAAATAGTGGAAGTTCAGTACATTCAAAGAGACAGAAGCTGCAGGGAATATTAGGTTCTCCAGCCACTTAGAGATTCACTGTCACTCACACTCCCCTTTTTGGTTAATACCAGCTGAAGTGCATGACAAACAATTGCTGGCTGCTAATACTGAGGTGTTCTGTGAGTTAACACAGCAGGGAAAGTAACCTGGTTCATCAAGAAGATAACCTGAAATTAGAGGCAGAGAGTTGGAGTGCAGTGCATGAATTTGGAGCACAGGGAAGGTAATATTGCCTGATGGCAGGAAAACATGATAACTCTAACGCACTGCCCAAGTCGTTAATGCGTTCATTGATTCTAAGGCTAGAGAGGACCATTAGACCCTCTAGTCTCTCTTGATACAAAACATAGTCTACAAAATCTTCCAGAAAGAAGTCAAGTCTTACTTTGAAGGCATCATGGGAGGGAATCAATCACTGTCCTTAGAGTCCATTTCAGTTGTTAATCATGCTAGTGCACTTTTAAAAATGAGCCTGCCAGTTCTCAAGAGGGTCACTGTTTCTTTCAATGCCTTTCATTTCCAAATGGAGAGTTCTTACTGCCTGGCTTTTTTTTTGTCCTTACCAAATATTGATTTAATAGAACTAATGCAACTTGCAGTCTTTTTTTTAACACTTGATACGTCACTATCTCTGTAGGGCATCATCTACACCTTCATTTTGGCTTTCTCCAGTTTTGCAAATCTCTTTTATGGTATTACGATGCTACACCCATATGTGGTATTCTGGTGTCAGCCTCACAAATGCAGAGGTAGGATCTCACTAATATTCTTATTTATTTTCTCTTCATACATCCAAAGAGCTACATTTTTTCAATAACAACACACCTGGCTATGCCTACACTGAATTCCATGGTGCAAGCCTGGTCCCCTGATCACCCACAAGAGAGAACTGTTATGAAGCACACCCTGGTTCTCATCCTGGGGGCATATGAGTTTCTTCTTACAAGCAGGGGATCTAAACATATCTGGGTTTCATCAAATCTCACAGTCGAGATATGGTCAAGGCATGTTTCCCAGGACAAGGACTGTAACGACTGTGAAACCAAGACTATAGGTTCATGCCATTCCATAAAACCAAGACAATTTTGATTGCCTTATTTTATCTGGAGTTTGGTTTCAGAGTATGAACTTTTCTTAAAGAAATTGAAAAGAAGACAGACACATCAGGCCTTCAGAGTGACCTTTTGGATAGTGATTATTGCTGTAGACGTCATAAGAAAAGCTATTGTCTGTTGGAGGGCTGGCAAGAAAGGAAACATCTAGAGTGGGACTCATCTGACCTAACTACATCTACATCTGGGCTAGGCTCCCTTTCAAGTCAGTAGAAAGAAAGTGGCACTTTTTGTGTGCAATTCATCTAACCTGTCTTAAATATGTCTTCAATATACTTGAAAATATCCCTTCACTTACTATAAAGGGAACCAAGGCTACGTAACTCAAATATAGACATAAGATTTTAGACAGATGAGTCCTGCTGCAAGTAATTGACCCTGACTGACTTTCTTTACCTATTTTCATCACCTTGAGGGCATGCAATTATATTCTGGGAGAAAAAGAAAATGAAAGTGAAAGATCATGGTAGGAGGTGCTAAATTCTGGCACCCCTTGAAGTATAATGTCTTTGAAATTTATTTCTTTCCCTATTCTGACTTGGGGAAAAAAAATGCTCTACATGTTATGCCTTTAAAAAGTGTCTAGAATATAACTTTTCTACATCATAATTTTTAGGGAAAAGAAAGGGTGGGAATGATGCTAATTTCCTTCACTGAAAGTTGTTTGATTTTAAATTTTACATATCCTTTAACCCATGGCTCAGTCCCCAATTCATCCTAAGCTCGTAGAAACTATTCTTTAATGCATGTTTTGTGTTCAGCAGAAGGTGAAAAGAGGGTTGGTAATTTATTTGATCCAGAATACGTGTTGAGTCCTCCACTTAAATAACTGTGCCCCTGATTTCTTTCAGGCTTTAACTGTAGTCCATGACAGGCAGAGGAAAATGAAACTTCCCTGGAGAAAGTACTCTTTCTGCAAATGTTAAAATTCTCCTGAACTTGAACTGTGAGTAGCCAATTAGCCATACATCTTGAAAGCTCACCTGGCACAAATATTCTCATGTTTGATCAGAGTTCAGCCACCATACACACACTGCAAAGGACCCTAAAATATTTAAATGTGTTCCCTAGCACCTGCTTGAATATTTTTTGCCCACAGCATGCTATATGGAAGATAAAAATAATGTATAAACAGATGCTGCCTATTTTTTGGCAATTGTCGAAGTCACTGGTAACTCACTTCCAGAGGGTTAAGAGATAAGAATAAAACACATTTTTTTTGTAATGTGGTCCCCACATTTTAGGATAAGTTTTGATCGTTATAAACTATTTATTGGGTCCAGCAGACATGATGGCAGAAATGCAGCAGTCAGAACACTCAGATCTGTGTAAACTGGTGTAAAGTCTGCACTACTACAAAATCCCTGCACTTCTTAGTTTAAAAAAATTCAGTTCCGAATTTTTCTGACATTTACAGGTATCATTGTTTAACTTGAGCCTTTTCTCCAGGCTTAGGTGGCCTACGTTTCTCTCAATATTTAGAATCATAGAATCATAGAATGGTTTGGGTTGGACCTTTAAAGATTGTCTAGTCCAATCTCCAGACTATGGGCAAAGACATCTTTCGCTAGATCAGGTTGCTCAAAGCCCTGTCCAACCTCACCTTCAACACTTCCAATGATGAGGCACCCACAACCTCTCTGGGCAACCTGTTTGAGTCTCTCACCACCCTCATTGTAAACAATTTCTTCCTTATGTCCAATCCAAATCTACCCTCTTTCAGTTTAAACCCATTGCCATTTGCCCTGTCACTACAGGCCTTGGTAAAAAGTCTCTCTCCACCTTTCTTATAAGCCCCCTTCATGTATTGAAAGACCACAATAAGGTCTCCCCAGAGCCCTCTCTTCTCCAGGATGAACAGCCCTAACTCTCTCAGCCTTTCTTCAGAGGAGAGGTGTTCCAACCCTCTGACCATTTTTGTGGCCCTCCTCTGGACCCTCTCTGGCAGGTCCATGTCTTTCTTGTGCTGGGGACCCCAGAGCCGGATGCAGTACTCCAGGTGGGATCTCATGAGAGTGGAGTAGAGGGGGAGAATTACCTCCCTCGACCTGCTGGTCACGCTTCTTTTGATGCAGCCCAGGATATGATTGGCTTTCTGGGCTGCAAGCACACATTGCCGGGTCATGTCTAATTTTTCATCCACCAGTATCCCCAAGTCCTTATCCGCAGGGCTGCTCTCAACCCATTCATCCCCAAGTCTGTAGTGATCCTGGGGATTGCCCTGACCCAGGTGCAGGACCTTGTACTTGGCCATGTTGAACTTCATGAGGTTTGCACAGGCCTACTGCTCAAGCCTGTCCAGGTCCCTCTGGACAGCATCCCTTCCCTCTAGTGAATCAACTGCCCCACTCAGCTTGGTGACATCTGTAAACTTGCTGAGGGTGCACTCAATCCCACTCTCTATGTCATTGATGAAGATATTAAATAGTACTGGTCCCAGTATGGACCTGTAAAGGACACCACTTGTTACTGGTTTCCACTTGGACATTGAGCCATTGACTATATCTTTTTGGGCACAGTCATCCAGCCAATTTATTATCCGTTCCATTCATCAAACCCATATTTCTCTGATTTAGAATGTTGTGGGGGACTGTATCAAGGGCCGTACAGAAGTCCAGATAGATGACAACTGTAGCTCTTCTCTTGTCCACTGATGCTGTCACTTCATTGTAGAAGGCCACTAGTTTAGTCAGGCACGTTTTGCCGTTGGTGAAGCCATGGTGGCTGTCTCTAATCACCTCCCTGTCTTCTATATGTTTCGACATGTCTTCCAGGAGGATCTGCTCCATGATCTGACTGGGCACAGAGTTGAAGTTGACTGGTTGGTAGTTCCCAGTGTCCTCCTTTTTACTGTTCTTAAAAGTGGGTGTGATGTTTCCCTCCTTCCAGTCACTGGGGACTTTGCCTGACTGCCATGACTTTTCAAATGTGATAGAGAGTGACCTGGAAACCACATCAGCCAATTCCCTCAGGACCCTGGAATGCATCTTGTCGGGTCCCATGGACTTGTGCATGTTGAGGTTCCTCAGGTGGTCTTGAAGCTTATCTTCTTCTACAGTGGAAGGGACTTCATTGCCCTAGTCCCTGCCTTGAGGTTCAGGGGTTTGACATATGTGGGAAGAGAAATTACCATTGAAAACTGAGGCAAAACCATTGTTGAGTACCTTAGCCTTCTCCATGTCAGTTGTCACTAGTTTCTCAAAGACAGCTCTGTGCAGTCAATCCATTCTTCTACATAGAGGGCAACCTCCCTGACCCTCCTTCACTGACTGTCCCTTCTGAACAGTTCTTAGCCTGCAATCTGGTAATCTCTCACGTGAAAAGCCATTTCCACTTTGCCATGGGTACAGAATACATTCCTTGTTGCATATCTAGAACTTGGGTAAACTCTTCTACAGGAAGCATTAGTTAAATGCAATCTGTACAACTGCCTTTTCAGATGATCTGACACACAAGACGAGCCTGTGTTTGTCTAACTATATCCCATCCCAGAGTCACTTGAGAAGATCATTTCATAGAGGCATTCCTCTCCATTCACCTAAAAATCCCAGAGAATCAAAGGAAAATCCTCCTGGAAAGGAGTTCATGGGATAATACAGTCTTTTGTCTAGCTCAAGGAAAAAGAAACTGTACTTAAGTTAGTCCTAACATATGCTTGTAATACAGCAAACAAAATATTACTAAGCAAATTCAGTACTTAAGGGCCTTAATGCAGGCAGGTGTTACATCTCAGTGATTGTTTTCTACTTGTTGCCTTATCAGAAAGGTGCCCCACTGTGTAATCATCTATTTTGATCTATGCTCTTGCAGTAGAAACCAACCCTTTATTTCTCTTGCACTGTTCAAACATGCCTTTTCAGAATAGTGTTGAATTTCACACATTTCAAGGTGTTTTGTTAAGCAATCTAAAGAATATTCACTACTAAATTTGGATGTGTAGCATGTTTGATAGCATGCTGTCTCATGAGCGATTTTGGTTGCTTGATCGTATATCCTCAGACTACTTGATAGTAGAAAGTGGCTTCTCCATTGGAATCAAATTGAAAAATAAGATGTCTTTATTCCTGTATATATTCATGATTCAGAGCATTGAATAAAATGCATTACATGTTTATACCTCTTAAGATATTGTGCTCTCTAAAGAAAATTAGCCTCTGTTTTCTGACAGTAATGGTAGGATATTTAAAGCTTGTTCACTGATGCCTGTTTTACCAGACAGTACAAAGTGTTTTCTCAGACAGGAAAGTGGAAGAACTTGATCAGCACCTGCCTTCAAACTATTTGTGAGCTTGGTCAAACTGCTGTGTTTGGTGCAAGATGAGGAGAAGGCTGGTAGAAAAAACTTTCTGGTGGTATGCCTGTTTCTCTTTCTGACTGAGGACTGAGCCTCGTGCCATTATAGAAAGCTATTTTCAGAGCTTCCAGCAAATAAAGCAGTTTGAAGCCATGGGTGTTTTCCAATGTAAAATAAGCCATTTATTTGGCTTTCCATCATTCTCATTCCCTGCAGCTGTGGCAATTCATCCAGGCCCTTCTGCAAAGGTTGCAACAAGCTCTATCAGTTGGAGAGAGCCTCTCAGAGCAGAAAATATGTCTCTTCTTTCATCAGCCTGCTGAAATGAATCTGAGACAAACTGTTCAACAGCATATGGCTCTGTTCGGGCACTTCGAAAATCTCCAGCTCCATTAGGTCTTGGAGCACCTGCTCTGCGGGGTGTGAAAGCTGAACCTTGCATGCAGCAGCAAACTGCTTGCTGTTGAACCAGTGCTTCAGCCCTCAGCTTGGAAGACATAAAGCCAAATGCCAGTGCTACATGCGATAGCTGGGAGCTACCTGAAGCCAGGGGTCATCTTGCAATAACAAGCCTGCTCCTTGGATTAAGCTCACCAAAGAGAATTTCTCCCAGAATCTTGATGCTTTCGGGCTGACTCTCACAGCTTTATGGAAAACGGCTCCTGTGTTTTCCATACTCATTGCAGGCTCCAAAAGGACTGCCCTGTGTATTTCGCTTTGTTTGCATTCCGGTTCTTTTTGGAAGTAAGAACGTGGTTAAATGAGTTAAATTAGTCTGGACTCACTTGAAAAATGAGACAAGCTTAAAAAAATAAAAATAACATGTTTACTCTTGCAATGTAAAGGGGAAAGTCTTAATTAACAGGCGATAAACTCAACTGAAAGTCTCAGCAGCTAAATCTAATAAATTGTAAAATTAAACTATACCTAAGAAGGTTCCTAAATAGTCGCTTTAGTGTCTCAGTCATGTAAGGGACATTTCCTAGGGTGGGAAACAATACTAATTATCTCCTACCTTCACCCTGGGGAGCTCATATCATTGAGGTGCTTTCTGAGCATATTTCTTTTCCCTCCTTTTGCTTACCTGATCTGATTCTGCCCTTCTCTTTAAGACTTCCGTCTTGGTTATTTTAGCCAAAACAAATTCTGTTTGTGGGGTGAGATCACATACAGTTGTAGTACTATTTATTTCCTGCAACATTTTTTTGGATACCAAATGCACAGTGAGACCGTTCAGGTCCCTGGTGTTCCTTCAAAGTAAATACTGACCTGTATACTTCAAACAAAACGGTCCCTTTCTTAAACAGAGCAGTCCATCAAGCTTGTAAAGCTTCTTCCCAGTTAAAGCATATTCAAGGCTGTTACAGCTCTTTACAGGGATATATAGGGAATACCCTATGTAATTTCTTTATATATCACAATAAATATTTCATGATAATATTTCATATTATCAAACTCAAACATCCTCGCCACCTTGCCTCCAGCTTCTCTAAGAGAGTGGACATGCCATGCTAATAGTACTGATGACAGACTGTGTAGAAGGGGTTATGCCTTCCTCGCCTCTCATCCATTTCAGCATTCAGAATCAACTGATATAGATATATATATGAAATAAAAACTGAGTGAACTATAATAAACTAATAAATAATAAAAATATAATGAACTAATAAAATAATAAACTAGATTTTGGGAGGGAAAGGGGTAAAACCAGGGTCACTGGAGATAAGTCTGGGGGCGGCACATCAGTGTTTGAGGGATGGTGTGCTATTGAGGTCCTTCAGTCTGCTCCATGATGTGCTGAGTACACTGGAGTGCATTTGAAATGCACACAGCACCTTGGCCATCTCAGTGGAGGTAGGGGATGGAGATCCACAGGGCAGCAAAGGTGTAAAAGTTGTTGATGTGTTAGAAAACATGGAAGCACCTGAGAACAGTCACATAGGAATTAGGGTTTCTCCCCCAAAAAAGGTGGCAGGATCAATAGCCCAGCTGAAGTACATCTACACCAATGCACGCAGCATGGGCAATGAACAGGAGGAGATGGAAGCCATTGTGCAGCTGGAAAACTATGTTATAGTTGCAATCACAGAAACATGGTGGGATGACTCACACAACTGGAGCGCTGCAATGGATGGCCATAAACTCTTCAGAAGGGATAGGCAAGGAAGGAGAGGCGGTTTCTTATTATACAGTCAGTCTTTCTAGAATTTCCATATGGTGTTCAATAGATCTAAAGCAGAAGTAGTCAAATAATGGAAAAATGCACCAATAAGTTTCATTCATGATTGTGGGATGCCTGATATCCTTTGTCTCATTGTGTTAGTTGTTCTTGAGGCCTTAAACAATTACTTGTAAGAATATTAGCAAGACTACTCGTTTTCAAAAGCTCGCACTGCACGACTGAACAAATACCCTGTGAATAGGTGGTGCCCAGTCAGATAATCCTGGTTAGACAATTGTTAAAGAAAGTATTGCAAGTGTTACAGAGGCTATATGTGAATGGTTGTTAAATGCATAATTGGAGCAGTTTTGCAGTAAAATCTGTTAGGTTTTTTCCAAGAAAAAAATGTTTTTTTCAATAAATTTTAAATAAATGATTCTAGCTTTTAATGCTATGGATATCTTTGGTTTGTAATGTGGAAAAGGGAAGCAGAAATTTCACTGTCTGAGATGGAGAAAACTCAGAGTCTAGGTCTGTCTGATACCAATATGTCACCCAAGTTCTTTACTTACTAAACTGGTTTTCTGTTGAGAACTCAATCAAATTAAAAACGTTTGAGTTTGACATTTGAAATCTTGGCATGGGACTTAACCTTCTTGAAGTCACCCAAAGTTACAGCTAAACTCACTATGTTCTGTGGAATCATCAACAATAGCTGAAACACCTAACAAAAGACATTTTTGTATTTCTTTGTGATTCTCGCATTAGAAATAAGAACTGCTTGCGACCAGAGTGTGAACCTCTTCTGACTGTCATGGATATTCAGTAACACAATTGCAGAATAACTGCATGTGCGTAGTAATGCAGAACAGATAGAAACAAAGACTGTTCTGTGTTAACTTTGATTTTGTAAGGTTCTTTGATTCTAGTGTTGATATTAGGGGGAAATTATGTGCTGGCATAATTCCACCGATGTCAGTTAAATTTTGTCACTAGAAATTTTGGCCAATGAACCACTAGACCATTTTTAATATAATTTGGAGTCCTATGATAGCAAAGTTGAAGGCTCACAGGCAATCATTCCACAGTTTCCAACAGCAACAATGATTCATGTTAAACACAAGTAGAATGTAGCAGAGACTGAAATGCAGAATAGCAAGCCAGAAAAAAAAAAGGAAAAAAACCTGTAGACAAATCTAAATCACATTTAATTGTTTAGTGATATGTTATGAATAAAATGGCTTATTGTGTAGCATAGCAGACAATTATAAATATATTAGAATTAGGAGAGGACAAAGGTGATATGATAAATCTTTGAATCCTATACTACACCTTTGAGCTCTAGGTTTATAAAACATACTCAGGAGAGTAGGATATAAAGAAATCATAGGCATGTATCCTGTATTCTATTTACAGAATACAATGCATACACTTGCAAACATCGATTACACTTATGTTTTAATTATCTTGCATCTACTTGGTGTTAACGGTCATATAAGGTTGACTCCCATGGGAAGGGTATAAGATGATATGGAAAACGAATGGGAAATTTAATCATGCCATGCTCACTGAAACATTCACTTGGTAATTGGTCTGAGTGAGCTTGAAGATTATTTTCTAAAGATATACCAGTAATCACCCCTGGCAAAGTCCCAGATCCATTTACCTGTCTGCCTACCTAATTATTTTTTTAAGTACTCAGTTGGTCTTCAGTAAAAGAGTACAATTATCCCCTCTTACTATATAAGACAGAATGATTTGTCCATGAGAAAGGAGAGATGTGCAAACTAAGAATTTAATCGAGTACTTGGTTGTGCCAGGCCAGTACCTTACACAGTGCATGTAGGGCGTGCAGCTCTCACAGAATCCAGCCTGCCCTGCTGCCATTAACAGTCACACAGATAGAAGTTGCCTCCGTTGGTCTGTGCATCCTTAAATTCATTGTTTCTCATCACATTTAAAAGATTTTTCTCAGTGCTTGTTTCCAGTGTATAGGGCGGTATAGACTTATTTGAGCCTTTTCATACACTGGAAACAGGAGAGGTGTGATGGTGAGGTGTTCCCCCAGAGCTTGTCTCACCAAGCTGATGCAGCATGGACTTTCACAGGGCCCTAAAATCCCATATTTCCAGCAACACAGTTGCCCAGGTGGCCTGCCTACTCTCAAAATGGCAGGCAAGTAGCAGGATGAGCTGCCAGGTCTGAGGCTTTGGGGGAAAATTAGCCTGGGGAAAATTTTCAGAGTGAGGGTGTGTGCCAGGGACCCAGAAAGCTCCAGTTTTCCAACGCGCTCTGGGCAAGTTTTCATGGGAGTCCTCTCTCTGGTTGACCAGCACTAACCCCTCTGCAGGTCATCATTCAAAAGGAAAGCTGTTTCACAGAGGGTGCTGCTATTCTTCATCAGATAAATTGCCCTCATTTCAGTTTATTCATAATCTTTAATAATGCAGTTGTTTCTCTGCAAGCATTTTTCATACTAACTTATTAACCCTGACAATCAGACCAATGGGTGAATTAGTCTTGCTTAGTACAGAGACATAAAGGAAGTGTTCTTACAGGTCCTGCAAACTGATGATGCTCATGTGAAAGGATTAATGTTACTGCAAGAAAAATGGGAACAGGAAGAGAGTGATAAGAAAAATTAAGAAGAGATCTACATTTAGAACTAGCTGTGACTAGGGTTTATAGTAACATAAATAAATCATCATAAATTTGTATGCTTAAAAAATCTCTCTAAGGAAGTCAGAACTACTTGTGCAGAATTTTCTATTTCTTAAATTTCAAACTTAAATAAAAATAAAAAGAAATACAGCAATGAGCAGGGCAGTGGTGGATAAACTTTAAAAATACTCCACAGGTAAACAGTACAATAAGTGAGATAAAACACATCAAATCTGGTAAATTGAATAAATAATTTTAAAACAGTTTGGGAGAATAAGCCACAGCTGCTGGTGTCATCCTGAGTCATATAACAGCTTATTACACAAATTGCTAGGGCATAGCAGAATGGAGCAGATGTACTGGTAAGCCTTGATGTGCAGTGCAAGAAGACCAGAAGAAAGCCTGGCACAGAGCTGCAGAGAAGAATTTTAACGTGTAGGAGGAAGACTGAAAGCACTTGCAAAGACAAAATACATTGTGATACTTAGATCTGCTTTTCCCACAGAGCCAGAATTTAACTGTGCCTACCCATGGAAGGTACAGCTAGAGCAGGCACCTATTTGCTGATAGCTACTAGGTCCATGCTGATGTCCTGCAAACAGGAGGTCTGGAGGGAATAATAGTAAGTCAGGAGTGCATCACCTTGGTTAAAGCACTGCTAATGCTCATTAGTGAATGAGTAAGCTCCACCTACATGAGTTCAGAGATGCACTACCCACTCTCACTTCAACCTTCTTCACCTACCCCCCACCCCCGATGATGAGGGTCTTGTGCTTGGGCAGGTGTTTGAGTTCGAGACACATTTGTGCGCAGCCACATGCCTGACAAGTTTGTGGAAGCTCACTCAGCCAGGCAGATAAGTCATTAAAAATCCTACGAATGGTTATTTACATGATTTTTTTAAAAATAAATAAATAACCTTTCAGTAGAACCATGTTTCATTTTCTCCTGAGCTCTTCTCCAACGTCATTTTGCAGTAACAAATAAAAGAAGCCAAATCAGTTGCCAAAAGGCTATTTATTCCTACCTGCAAGTACATCTCTCCAACTAATAAAAATATCACATAAGCCTCTGACCTTGTAAGCTTTGTCCTAGGCAGGACACAGGGAATTCGTACATAAATGATAAACTTCTGTCTCTGAAACCTCTTTCCCATTCTGAAAGACCATTATTAAGGTCAGAAAGCTAGCATGGAAGTATCCTATGATTTAAGTTTGGAGAAGTTATAGATGAGTATAAATGGTGGCTTCTGTTACGAAGTCTCAGGTGTTGGCGAGGATCAGTAATAACAAAAGGCACACCAGCTCTGCCTATGCTCCACTGCCAGCTGATTGCATTTCTATGTACAGATTCCCTTTCCTTAGGCAATGTAAGTGTTCCAGGCAAAAGCTCCATTTCTTGTCTCAATGGAACCATAAGCAATAAAAAGCAAAAATAGTAAATAACAAGACTCTACTCTCTGTCTTCCTCAAGGTATGCTTCTGGAAAGGAAACAAGTGTTAGTAATTCTATGATCAGCTTTACAGTATTTTTATTGTAAACCTTCTGCTAAAGGCTATGCTAAATTTTCTTGCAGTCTACATACAGGATGCATATAACCTTACAACCAGGACTTTCTATTCCTGAAGTTATATGAGGCTTGTCTACATCACACTTTTCTTATTACTGTAGAGTAAATTAGAATGCAAATTTACAGCATATTAATAACTCAGCACCAAGTCCCCATGTGGATTGTTACCTAATGATGTATGTAATATATATTAGCCTACAGTAAGAATTATATCTCTTTTCCTACCATGAAGTGAGAACCAGATTCCCCTAATGCTGAAGCAATGATGTTGTAAGCTGCTGATGAACCTTAGGAACATTAGGATTGCAGTGAGTAATAATTACAGAACAGCTAGGAATTGGTTTGCTAAAATGTTTCTATAAGGTATGCTTGTTGTGAAGGTCTCATACCTTTACTGACAGCCAAAGAAGTTGATTGTATTCTTTGGGTATTTAACATTTAGCAAGAATGGTAAAAAATGTATGTCAAGTAAAAATGATGCAGTCTTCTGTACATCCACTTGTCTTCACTAAGACTATTGCAGCTCCACGGATTACCAAAAACTGTTTCTTGTCTTTAATTATGGTCTTAATTATAATGAACAAACTGACCTTGGAAAATTTGGTCTTTCAAATTTCTATTCCTGTCAGGGATAATAGCCAATAGGACACTCTGAGCACTGACCTTTTCAAGGTCTTTCACAAGATACCCTAATAATGATGTTTTATAAGGTATGTTGCTCCCTTAGAGACAGGATAATGCTTCCCTGCACTTGATGTGCACTTACGGTCCATACAATGAATCAGCAAAAAGCAGCTATGGATCTGTAAGTTAACACCACAGCTTGTGCACTAAATTTTCCACATTGACAAGCCCCAAGATCCCAGGTGAGGTACCCAGAACAACTGCAGCACAGCTGTAAAATGCAGAGGGATCCCTTTAAGCTACCCAACCTCAATGGCATGATATGAAAGATATCTGTACATAGTGAAGAGGTGAAAACTTACCTTGTTTATGTGTCAGATAAGCCTGGTTTGACTTCAGCTGAATGATTCACTGAGGGGAATAAAGAGATAGACCACCATTTACAAGGGTAAGAATTCCTTAATGAAAGTGCTTACTCAAAGTGTATGTTGCTAAAAGGTCTATATATTATTTCCTTTACTGCTTTCCAGAGTGCTTTATCTTATGAAGTTCAATTATCTTTTCAGAACAAACCCATTCAGAAAGTGGAAATAAGCCAGCTATACAACGGGTTATTTTGCCTTTGTGTAGCTGACAGCACAAAAGGATCCTTTGATGCTTAGACTGATTCTGTTTTAAAAAGAAAAATCATGTTTACCACCCACACACTTACTGGAGTTAAAGGAGGGGGGACATGACATGTAATAAGATGAGACAAGATGAAAGGGATTTACTGTAGAAGGTACCACATGCAGGAAAGTCTTGCAGTGGAGAATGTTTGAGTAGTCAGGATGCCAGAGAAGTATTTAAAGTAATTCTGAACAAAATCAGCATTTCCATTGCAGAAATACAGGTTTCTAAAATGTTAGCCATTTACTAACCTCTTCTATCGAAATACAAATCCATTTTATGGCTTTGTGATATAGGGTTGCTTCTTCAACTCTTCACGTTAGAAGAGACATCATTCATTGCATATAAGGAAAAGCACAGTAAAGCATAAGATCATGCTGAAGAATGTTACACAATACAGCCATCAGCAAGATCAGCTCAATGTCAACAACTCACAATGAAAAAAAATTGGTTAGATGAAGAGTGACAAGAAAATAATAGCAGAATAAATATTGTGCCGTTGTCACAAAAATTATGTATTGTCTCTTCAAAGATGACGGGATATCATATTACATTTATTCCAAAGCCACTGTTTTGCAACATGTACTTCCATCCTTCCTTTTTGAAGGGGAATGAGCAACCAAACGCGAAGACCCTCAGGATGCCTGAAGTTGCCATGTGTTATAAGCAGACGTTCAGCAAAGAAAAGTTAAATATAACTTTTTTAGTTTAAGAATCTGCAGCGAGGAGATGTCTGATATCTTGTCTTCCAGAATCAATGAAAGGATGACGGATTGAGTCATATTAATAAATGAGTCTAGGATTTGCTTAGTCAAAACAGCACAGACTGGCTTCATGCTGATGTTGTCAATGTCTGGCCTCTTTCTTCACAGTGAAGGAGCTACCTCAGAAAAAAAATATCTGAACTCTTGGTACTGCCAAAAAGCACACATCGCTGGCAATTTTTTGTGGGTGGGAATTTACCTGCTCATGCCTGGAGAGGTTAAATTCACAGTCCAGCTGGAAGAGTAACTGCATGGCAGAAGCTGAATTTGTGCAATGGCATGGGAAGGATCTCCTCCTCTTTATGTCTGTTGAACCTGTTCTGCTCTCCTCTTCCTCCTGGGTCAGATGGAAAGATCAGAGGCATTGGTGAGGAGCAGTACCTTGCATGTCTGACCTCCAACCAAGCAGGAAGCTTCCTGCATCAGCTCACCTCTAGACCTCAACAGTAAGGCATTCTTAAGTCATAATAAACAGAGGTGAAGGGATTCCCATTTTCCCTGTTCCTCCCTGGAAAATGAATACATGGGTACGCTACTACATACCTGAGAAGATGCAATGTGAAAATGCAGTTAAAAGGAAAGACAGAAACTAGGAGTGCCATTGCAGCCAGCAAGCCTTCTGGGGTGGGTGAGAAAAAAAAATGGCAGGATTATGGGGTAGCCATCGTGGAAATGCAAGGTTCACCTGATGTGGATAGACAATTAGGTCTCCACAGCTTGACAAAGTCAGGACAAAATGTGTCTCATTCTGGGAGTGGGGAGAATTTATGACAACACATCAAAATATCAGTGGTGATATCTGTATTATCTGGGGCTTTTGGAGTAAGTTTCTTTGATCATAAAACTATGGAGGGTGCTGAGGAACTTGGCTGAGGTTGGAGGGCAGGCAGTGATGCTAAATATACTGTGGCAATGCAGATATTTATTTTGTTCTCAAGTCTGCAACAGGAATAATACTATACATAATTTCAAATGTTCTGGGGAGCTTACTAAGTATTTATGGACAGTTTCACACAGTAGTTTGGTTTAAATTTTCTGGAAAAGGTTGAATTGCACCACAACAAATTCTCTATTTTATTGCATCCAATAACTTAAAAAAATCCTGGAAATTATTTTGGAGCTGATACATTTGAAAAATTTATATATAAAATACGTACAGATATATGTATGTATAAAAGCATCCAGCATTAAATCTGTAAACAGCCTATAAAAGGAGAAAAATATTTAGACATTACTCACAATAAACTATTTTTGCCAAGCATCTACTCGTTGTAACTCCACAGACAGTTGCGACTAACTGAACCTTCAAAGGACATTGGATATTCCACAAAAGAAAAATAAAAAGATCTTGTTCAGCAAATGCAAAAAGAAGCACAATGCATAAAAGATACATTTTCATGAAAATCTCCAGCATTCCATTCCATATCTTTTCATCATGAAGGTATGTAAAATAAGACCAAAAATAGTGTGAAATATGCAGCGACATCCTTAAATTGTTTTATATTTGCATTGCCTAAGTAATGCTATAACGAACTATTATAAAGTGGAGGAGTTCATAGAAAAATGCTGTATGCTGTAGAAAGGATGAGAAGAAGCTTGGTTTTCCTTTGAAATGGAAAATGTGTTTATTCAAATTAATTCATCATCAGAGGCCAGCAGCAGAAGTGAAACTCAACACTTGCACAATACACTTGCAGTAAGAAGCAAGCACAGCTCAAAACCCACCTCTCATTTCTAGCGAAGACCAGGTGGGTTACAGCATTTCCTTGCTACCGGATATATTTCTTCATCACCTAACCATCCCTGCTGTCAAGACACATTGGCATTTGATCAATCTCTTGGTTAAAACCAATGTTATTAGGAACCAGAGATAACACATTAGCTGCAGTTCACATGGATGACCCTTCTGGCTTTGTATGCTTTGGCCTTCTAACCTACATTTTGGCCATTGGACCTCTTTGTCTAACTACAATGTGCTAATTATCCTTTATTTCTCAGCTCAGTGTTTCTGTTCCAACACAGGCTGACTTGCTGTGGTGGGTGGCAACTGTCTTCCGTGTTGCTGTTCCCTCGGAGGAGCAGGGGGCTCTGAGGCCGTGCCCACTCTGCTGGCGGGGAGCTGCCTGGGGACTGCCCTGAGACCAGCGCCATGCACCCGTGTCGCCAGTTTGCAGCCTGCCTCCCATCCCGGGGGCCCTGAGGGTGCCTGCGCTGGGAAGGGCCCAGCTGGCTCAGCCCAGTGAGGGCCAGAGGACAAGCAAGGTGTAGTACAGCAAAGCCTTAGCTGGTCATCTCCACAGTGGTGGAGAAAGGCCTTGGTGTACTCTTCATGGGTAACAGGGGCGTCAACTTTTCACATGTTGTGCTACAGTGCGGATTCAAAACTGAGGCCCCTTTCAAGTGTTTAATTTGGATAAGATGTGTACTTGGGATAACATTGACAAATAGACCTTTTAGAGGATCTTTTGACCAGTATGACTAGTTTTCTGCCACCTGTAACATTCAGCTTATATAATTTCTTTCATAAATACATCACCTTCATTCTAACACTGCTTAGTTACCTTCCGAAGGCTGCTCTGACCCACAAGGGCTGATTGCCTTCTCATTGAGGACAAATTGTTTAGGACTTTCTTATTCTCTGCTCTCTGTTTACTGACCCTTCTGATCGCTATATCTTCTTATTAGTATCCACAATGATGATAACATTATTCATCGTACCCCTGGATCCTCCCACGATCCTAGCACTACTTACATACCCCACAAAAGAGCTATGCCACAGACTTATGCCAAGCGTTCTTGTAACTACTGCGGTGTATAAATCATAGCTGATAGTGGCAACACAGTTTTCATTTCTCCTCATAGTAGTATAATATTTTTATTAGGGAATGTAAATCTCCCATCCTACTGGTGTTCTTATACCATTAATGCTCTTAATTTTATTGGATATGCCAGACTTCTCTTTATTGAGGCTGATTCAGTATTCACTGGGCAAGAGACAGCCTGTTTTTACAACATATTCCCAGGGCGGCCAGACCTTTTGAACCTGTGCCATGCACTCAAATCCTCACCTAGCAGACAATCATATAGTCATCTTCTGTTCTGCTTTCCTGCGTCTTCCGAAATGAGGATACCAATCATTCTGCTCTCAACTTTTGATTATTCACCACCCCCACAAAATCCTGGGATTTCCCATTTCTAAATTTGCACTTGCACCTTTACAGGGAAGCACAGATGCTGCTGACAAGTGAGTTCTTGTAGCTAACTGTGCAGCCAAGCTGTCCCACACAAAACAAAATTGCCACATTTCAGCTGGCACATGGTAGCTCACTTCCACCTGAGACAGCATCTTCCAGCTCCTCATGCTTGCCCACTTATTTCCATACATGTGGATGCAGAAGCTGGGGCCATCCTCAGTTTGAGGCATTAATACTGAAATTTGTGCATTCCAGAGAAAATACACACTGTTGGTAAGAGCACAGTATTAAATAATTTCTTTGCTAAAAAAATAAAAAAAACCCAAAACAAAAAACCAAAATGAAACAACCCAACCCTTTTCACATTTGTTTAACTTCTATTTAGTGGGATGCATAGCTATGCTGCAATACCACTGTTGTGACTGTGAAAATATAAACCTGTCACCCGACTCCACTGTTAGCAAAGAGATCTTAAAGCATTCCCACAACATAAGCAGCAACTTAGCACCTGCTGAGTCACACCATCAGCCTCAATGTGATGAGCTTTACCTGTTTTAAATAGTCAATAGGGGGCCCCATACAATTTTGCAAGTAATTTTCTACTGAATTACTCTTGAGCAAAGCTCCAAGGAATGGTAAGAGCACATGTGAAAATGTGTTTCCATTGTTTTTGGGGTGGCAGAAATCCTTCTCCCAAACTTCTCTTCTGACATCTCTGTTTAATTCAAACATCCTGGTGAGTGATGTGTAATTTTGTTGCACATCGTGGCAACCCGAGCAACCTCAGCATTCTAGGTCATTCTAGAGGGCACTGTGACAGTCCAAGCATCAGCGTTATTGAAAGGACAGCGCCCTAGTTCTGTTGGATAGATCACGATTTCTTGCTATTCTCTGGATAGAGTCTTTCCTTCGCTGCTGCAAAAGGAAGACATATTTTCCCATACATTGATTAGCAGTCAGTTCATTGAACAGAGGATCTTCTTAAGCCAAACGACAGTTTCATCTCCTCTGCAGAGACTTGAGTTCCCCCTAACACACAAAAGATAAGATTTTTTAAGATAGTGGAGACCACACACTGCTTCTTGGGGCTGTCCTTTCACTGCAGTGATTTGGTGACAGGCTGAGGGCACCACATAGGGAAGGAATAAAGAATCCAGGTCTACTGCAGCTGGTCTGGCACTCCATAACCCAGGAGATTAAACTAATGTTTTGCCTGCCCAGGATTAAAACTGTTTGGCAGAAATAGGCAGAACTGCTGAAATCTAAAAACAATTCCTAGACTTTGATATTTGCATTTTTGCAAGGAAATTCTGGTTTTGTAAGCTTCCACTGCCCAAGAAAGCTCTCAATAGACAGTATTTTTTAATTAATGTTAAAGGCAGGCGTGTAGGATAAGGTGAATATTCAGAATAAACAGCAAGCTAGAAATGGCATTCATTTCAGCTATGCTTATTTTCTCCCAAGAGGAAAAAGTCAGTGCCTGCCATATATTTATGTCACTTGCTAACTATGCAGTTACTGGGACTGCATTAACCTTGGCTCTGTTTCTGTTTCCAAGGGGAAATGGATGTCTAAATCTTTGATGTTTGTCTCGCCTTCTGCATTCTGAATGTTTCCATAAGGTACCCAGTTCCATCTCTATCTAACAAAATCCTCACCACTTCTGATTTATCATGATTTGTCTTTTAGTTGGAGGAGTTGCCAAAGTTAATTATTATTTGTAGGATATTTGAAATAATTGATACAAGTTTGTAACAAGTAGGAAAATGTCACCTGAATGTAAAACAAGATGCATTGCCTTAATTGCTGAATTTCTCTTTGCATCTATTCAACGCTTTGATGGTGACTAAATGTAATGGGCATTCTTGCCTAATTTTTCAAATGAAAAGGGAAATATTATGATATTTGTTACAATATAGAAATTGTGATTTAAATGTAATGGTTCTTTAATAATGAAAGCAATTTAAAAAAAATTATTTCAAAAAATTGGCCATTATTGGCTAATGGTGATTCTTCATTGCACAGGTTGGTAGGATTTCGGAAATTGCTCAGGAAGTAAAAATACTCTTTTTTAAATGAAAATTCATAACCTTCGCATTCTCACTTCTAACCTGTATGCAGGAAGTGTATTTCACTGCTCCATGAGGATTTGGTTCCCTGGGTGCTGGGGGATGCTGCCTACTGGTGGGGAACATGCTGCCAAGGCACTTTGATAAACAGCAGACTCTGCCTTCTGCAACGTGCAGGATTCACTAAGAGCAGGAAGGCAGGAGTTTGCTGGTGAGCAATGAGCTTACTTGCTATTTAAGCTTTAATGAAATAAAGAGAGATACAAGCGTTAAAAATCCCAGTGGACTTCTCTTTTTGGAAAAAACCATCATTTTCAGTTTTTTTCTTCTCACTGTTCCTTCAGCATCAAAAGAAATTGTCATGCATTATTTTAATTGCCCTTCTTTACTGCTTGAAGGTTCTTCCTGTCTTCTTGGCAAAATGTTAATTTTCAAATTCTTCCTGTTTTGGATATCAAATCTTTCAATCTAGATATTTCTCAATTTTTATAAGTTAATACCCTATGTATTTTTTAAAACTTGTTAAAATCTCTGTCATTGGATATTTTTTCAAAGCTTGTCTTTTCCTGATGTTTAATATGACTGTGATTTTCTCTCTATGACAACTGCATAGTCTCTGTGCCCAACCATCTTAGATGCGTAAGAGGTGACTGACAGCTTTGCCTCGTTAAATTTTTGTAAAGGATTCAAGGGAGGAGGTGATATGATAATTAAATTCCCCAGTTTCAAGTTTCCCATTACTCTTAGTGGAATAATATATCTTGAATGATGGACAAAGCTGGAAGGATGCAGCTGTTAATGACTTAGGCTCTTCAGCAGTGGGGAAGGGAGTTTTAATACGTCACTGCTGACAAATCTCCTGTGGTTCCTAAAAGTCAGTTCTCTTCATGACTTAAAAAAAAATTCAGCGTGGATAAGCCATCTTTAGCCAGCCCTGCTGGAAAAAAAATGGAAAGAGAAACCAGAAAATTTGTATATTATTCATAATTTTAAATGTTTTTGTGGTATAAATTCATAAATTGAATCAGTGTGATTTGTACCATCACAGAGTTGTTCAGGGATCTCTGAGCAGGGGAGAGAGGAGTTTCCAAATACAGGACAGAAGCTTTATTCTGTTACTGCTTCGGGGATGCAATCTCAATCCTTTTGCAATGAACACAAAGCAAAACCTGCACTGACTTTAGCAGAAGAAAGAATTCACATCCAGCTGAGCAGGTGTTCTAAAAACAATAATTAAGACTCACCCCTGTGTAACAAATGAGTGCTATCACTCTCATTTTACAGATGGGAAAACTAAGCCACAGAGAAGCTGTAGGATTTGCTTAGTGTTGCGTGCAAAGTTGAGTACAAACCAGGCACTTGCCTCGTAATCTCCCTCCTTAATAACTGGACCACACATCCTTCCTAAATAAAGTTGAATGAAAAATGCTGTCTGAATGTATGTGCCCAGTAAGTCATATGCTGGTGAAAATTCTTCTGTGGTGTACATACCTTGAAACACTTCTGAAGTCATAGCAGAATTTATAATACAGATTTTTTTATCCACAGAATTTTTAGTTTTTAAGGAAAGAATTTTCTTTTTAAAAAGGTCAGATGTGAACAATGGAGGTGACTAGGAGAAAGGCGTGTGCCATTTGGGACCTCAGAGAAGGTGCATATAAACACACAGTGTTTGAGGAAAAATTCTCTGCCTTTCATCGCCGCACAAAACAACATTGAGTGTGACATTGCCATTTGTCACATGTTGTTTGCCTGTTTGCTTTACACACCAAAGGTTACCATTTGCAGCCCATAGCCAGTAGCGACAACTCTAGAATTCAGCATCTATAAAATTGGCTATGAACTGACTGGCTCAAATGTCTTATCCCATGCAATCGCCTTCCAGCAAACATTCATATTAGAGATTTGCTTTGAACCGTGCTGCAGTGTGGCCTGTTGAACACAGATCCCTCTGCTGACTCTAACCTCTTAAGCAATTTCCAGGCCTGTAATTTTCACTTCCTGAGGATGGCTATTGGGGTGGGATCAACCTGGCCGCACTGTCAGCTGGTAATGCTTGTCCTCCTTGTTTGAATGCAGAGCATTTTCCGCAAATTTATAACCAAAAGAGGAAAGTAGGAACTTCTAGGTTGCAACCAATCTTATCCTAAAGACAATTAAAGACAATTAGCCTAAGGCAATTAAAATAGGTCAAATGAATCACACAATAGGATGCTCCTACTTCTCTCAGTTCTCAATTCAGGAAGCTGAGTGTGCACGGCTCAGTTTTGTCAGGTGAGAGGGACCCCAGCCCTGGCAGCTTTGATGAATTATGGCCATCCTTCTTTACAGGAATTAGGTTTCCAACATGTTTTTTATTCCTGACAAATATCATAAAGTCCTGAAAAGCAGCTGCTCCTTTCCCTCTCCCATGTGGAGTACTGCCAGAATAGCTCTTGGAAATCTGTAACTCCCTCCTATGCCAACCACTAATGGCAGTCACTACCCCAGTGACACATTCCTGAATGCGTATTCTTTTTATCCTCTCCCAGCAGGACAATTTCTTTGCACTTTCATCTGAAGAAAAGAGAGATAAGGAGTGAGTCAGAAAGATGAGGACAAGAACATATAGAAAAAAGGAGTGATAGATAAGTGAGAATCATCTTGCAAGCACTGAACTTCAGCAAGGCTGGTACAGCTTTAATGGGATGCATTTTGAGGAACTCACCAGCAGTCATGTCAGTGAGTAGCACACAACATCCAGGCAATGACAACGCCCAACTGTGCCTTCTTCCTTCATCATATTGCAAGGAGACTCATCTCTGCTGATGATCTGGCTAAAGAAGTTGACACATCTTTCATTTCCAAGAGTGTCATTTCATTCATTCTGGTGACTCTTATCAAAGATGGCTTGTCAGAGTACAACCTCTAATGTAATTTTTCTAAGTTTTCTAAGTTTAGGACAAGTATTGTCTCTCATTTGACCAATTGTAGGTGTCTTTCTGATTAGAACTGGAAGGAAAACAAAGTTGCCAATCTGCAGGGAATGCCATTTAAAAAGGAATTTAAGGGCTTCTGAGCTCAGTCAAGCCAAAGTCCTTATCTTTTTCTACTGTTTCTTACAAAAACAGCAATTCTGAGGAAATGTGATTTGAGAATCACTGAAACCGTGATGTTACCTAAAAGAGAGACGCTCCCTGGACACTTGCACTTTCTAGCACTGGAGCCACTTTGGCAGCTCTGCCTGGCAGCCTTCTCCAGGACCACTGATCTCAGGAGCCTGTCACAGCACCTCTAGGCTCTCTCTTTTTGCTCTGCAATGGACCATAGGAAGACCTGACAGCCAGAAGACTGTTTAGGCTCTTCAGCAGAGACCAGACAAAGTTGTTGCTGAATGACCCTTAACTGTGCCTAAGTAGCAGCTTAATAAGCTGCTGCTAGGGAAGTTGTTTTAATGATATATCTGTTTTGCCCACAAAAGTCTGCAGCACCTCTGATACATGGTACAATAGCAGGGTAACTGAAGAAATCAGAAAGAAATAAAAGTGCTTTGTACTTTTGGTCCAGTTTCCCTCTCTGCAATCAACAGGAGGTTTGTCATGACTTCAGAGGGAGCAGAAACAGGCCCTCTGTTTGAAGTTTAGTTTGCAAGCTTCTGAAGAATGCTACAATGGCTCAAATGCAAGATGAAAATTGAAGGGTTGAAACCTTTAATTAAAAAGACAATCAACAACCAAAACCCCCAACTTTAAAGCCATAAAGAAAAGTTTCAGCTCTAAAGAACATGATCTGAAAACTCTTCAGGGATAAATTATTGTAATTGTTAGCCTTTCACCAATGAGCAGTCACTTCCACTGGAGAGAAGAATAGAAAGCAGGACAAAAGGAAGGAATTTTTGCTTGATTGTCTTGATTCATCGTTATTTAACAATGAAAATAGAGAGGAAGGAAAGGAAAAAAAGAAACTTCCTGCTATAAGGCAGATCTACTGCTGACTTCATCTTCCTTAGATCAGTGCAAAGAAAGAAGAGACTTATTTGAAGTGCCCTGGTGAGGGTTCCTTTGAAATAAGCAAGTGTCCCTGCAGGGGGAGAGAGAGAGAGAATTTCTTCTTGCTTTTTGTTATCACAGTTGCCTCAAAGAGGAAGAGAGAGGAAGGGAGCCAGTGCTCCAGCACACTGTCGTGTGCTCCTCTAGCCCTCAGCAGCACTGCTTCACACTGGATTGCACTGCTGGTACGGGCTCTCCTGCTCTCTGCCTGGGTTGGGCTTATGGCTAAGGGAGCACTGACTGGCTCCTTCAAGATTTTCCTTCTCAACTGTACCCAGTGGGAAAAGAATTCAGCAGAAAAGTGTGGCCTGAGCAAGGGATGTGACAACTAACAAGTATTTGAAAGATTTTAACACACGTGCACTGCCATTGTCTTCTTAGAGGTTACTGTATGGATTTTGCATAGGGAAAGACAGAAGAATTTGAATGGGATAAATGGCTGATTTTACTGAGGTATTTGCAGGCATTGGCTTTGACAGATCTAATAGAAGCTGTCACGTCTGAAGAGTAAATCCATTCATAATAACTACAAGAGAGCTGATAAATAGTAACCGAGGTGATAAAACAATTATTGTAATCATTTCCATATCCTTTGTGTTTATTTAAAGGCACATTTAATAATTTTGTAAACTATTGGTGTGTCTGAGATAATAAATACTGTATGGAGACAGATAAAGGGACAATGATGATATATATGTCAGCCTACAAAATATACAGCAGTCAGCATATATGTTAATCAATGAAAACCCTGCTATGATGAATCTGAAAATATGAAAATATGCTCTTACAAATCATTTTTCACTGTTCTTGAGAAATGTGTCACAGCTTCCAACATTCCAGCTTGTTAAGACATGACAGATGAAGTGTCACTGCATGATTAGTAATAGGGGAGGGTAATGGTTAAGTTAAATAAAGTCTGAACCACCGTTCCTGATGCAAGCCCAATTACTGTCTGAGAAAGACCGAGGACATATGAGACACCCATGACACCTGTCACATCATCCTTCAATGAACCAATATCCACCTACTGTCCACACTTTCATCATCTGCTTTTAGAGCTGATTCTGCTGCACTTACCTTTCCTTTTGGTGGGGGGCATGATGACCCTCAGGAAAAACCTCTGCTGAGTTCTGGCCACCATCAGTTTGGAGCAGGTGTCCTGCAGGAGGCTGGAACAATATGATCCTAAATCTGCAGAACCCAGCTGCACTGGGAATATGCTTGTGTTGGCAGAGGAAGAGGTAGAGTGGCTGTGCCTTCATGCCCTGGAGTGCATGTACTGTCTGCAACCACAGCTTTCCAAGCCTGTAAATCTGTGTTTGCCCCCAGGCCGTGCTAAACAACAGCCCAGTATGGAGGTTTTCAGAGGTATTTGCTGAGAAGCTGTGGAGAAGCAAAGGGGAGACACATAATGGATTTGCTGTAGAAGATCAACAAGCACACCTGCTGAATGTCTAGCTTACCAGCCAATAGATACGTTAAGCAAACGTGAGACAGCGGAAGACTTGAGATTAACCTCTCATGACAAGAAGTAAGGGTAGGGGCATATCTGCTTGCATTTATTTTTCCGTGGTGCAGTATATAACATGGCCGAGACAACAGTTCAACCAATGCTGCCATCCTTAGTACTATTATTTTAAGTTAATAAAAAATTAAAATTTATGTCCTTTTTACTACCGTTCCTCTGAAAATATCTTTCTTTTCCTTTCGCATCATTAAGAAAAAATTTCCAGCTCTCAAAGAATTCATTACCAGACTAATTTTCAATGAATTATTTCCATTTCTTATTCACTACTATCTTGCAGATTACGCCTGAGATTTTAGCAGCTTCCCTTCAGAAATTAATTCAGCTCCCCTTAGGCACCTTTGAGAATATCAGAGCAGAAACAGAAGGTAAGATTATTTTAGAAAATTTTTAGTTTATAAAGAGGGGAGAGTTGGGGAAGGAATATTTTAATAGGGAATAGAAGTATTACACTATGAAGAAGAGAGAAATATGATGAGTTTCCAGGGGAAAAAAAAAAAAAAAAAAAAAAAAAAAAGGAAAATGTGGAAAAACTTGTAAAATTGCACAAGTCTCATGCTTCTCTCCCCTCCAAATTTGATGGACTTTTTCAAATGCTGTGGAGGTACACCCAGTTCTGGAAGTAGCTCCCAGCACACAAACACATTTGGAACGGTATAACTGGGAAAGAGAGATCATACCCCATATGATTAAGGGCATCTGCATCTGGCCCTAAGGATTTATAATAATGAGAGTGGGTTTAAAGTGGTGTCTTGTCTCATCAAAGCTAGTATTTGGAGCTACGTAAATAAGCAAACTGCTTCAGGTGCAGGACAGTCATTTGAAGTGTTTGGAGAACACTGTATTGACTTAACTGGTTTCTTTGAACCCACTCTTTTATATTTTTGATTGGTAAATCTAATCCCATCTTTTTCTAGAGCACTTTATCTCTCTCTGGGTCAGACTAATAAATTTATAACTGCTTCTACCCTGTAGTCAGACTGGTAAATTTATAATTGCTTTTATGGTGCTCCACTACAGCCATCTCCTGAGAGCATCCTGGTTTCTGCCGGTTTCATGAGCTTCTTTGACTTAGTGCCGTAAGACGTATGGCTTTTCTGGCAATCAATACATAAGTTTCTCTTTTCAGAATAATATAACCACAGATTTAAAGTTATTGTCACAGTATAATTGGTGTTATGTGACTTTTTTTTTTTCATCTGTGAAAAAGGCAAACAGTTCTTGGCAGGCAGTGTTTTCAGGTATCTATCTGGATGTCTATCTGGCAAAACAAACGCTTAAGCACATTTTGATGCATCAAAAGTAATCATATTAATAATGACTGTCACAAATGGTGACCTGAGTAGGGCAATGTCTGGAAAGAATTTCTTCCAAATTAAAAACTCTGCTTTGTTTATTCTTGTCATTAGAGTGGTCTTTTATATAGCTGAATTCCTATTCCAGTAGGATTAGCACAAATAACATTTTCCCCTACGGAATATAAATAATATCTTTTTTTTGTCTGCCAGGGCTGAAGCCTTTCTACACAAAAGTGTCATCTCCTCTAATCTTAAGGCTTTTCTTCTGACAGAATGACAATGTCTGGTTTTGATGTCAACCGATCTTTTATCCACTTCCATAAGCATTCAGGTTACTGTCTCCAAAGACTACTGTCCTCCACCTGAGCTTGCAAAAGGAAGTAGAACCTAATAGGTCTGGTCAGAAATAGTTCACATGAAGGGATCGTGCCTTCATACCCTACACAGTCACACAAAAGTCAGACTGCCTGTTTTTTGTCCATTAAGTCTATTCTCATTCATTCCTCTCAGATTTTTGTTTCTCAAGTGCTTCTTCCATTTCTGCACAGTGTTACAATGTATTCTTTACTCTCTGCACCATGAGTAGGCCATCAGCCAATTTTGTCTTTCCTTGATTTAAGGTAACTTCTAGATTATATTATACCTCTCTTAATTTATTATAACGAACGAATTATATACAACATCATGTCAAAGAATCCCTTCTGTTGTTTCTGAGTTGTAGGCAGTTCATTCCTACTCAACTTTAATTTAGTTCCACCTTTTCATCAGTTAAAATTAATGAAGCACACAACCCTTTCTGCCCTCCCTTAAAGCATTTCATTTCTTTTCTTTTCTCCTTGTTTTAACAAAATAAGCTTCATGTCTTGCCCTTCAAGACAGCAGATCTCACAATATCTCGGGTCTCATTTGAAAACAAAATGGCATTCACAATCTTCTCTAGCACAGCAGTCCAACAGGAACAGAGATATTCAGCCTTTGTTTCTTACAGTCCATTCAAATGAGTAATTTCATGCAATGGCATGCAACCTCACTGCAAAGCAAAGTCAGAACAGACCAGCATCCTGTTCTTACTAGCTAGCTCTTTACAGTTTCTGAAGGTGGTTGAACTTCTTCCAGTAAACATTCATTTAAGAGGTGCTTATATCAAAGTAAAACTCTTTTTTAATGTCACATTTTTCCAAGAAAATGAAAACATGAAAATTGAATTTGTCATCTCACTCTTTTGCATCATATTTTTTTCAGTAAAGTATTAGAGAAACAGACAAACAAGGAGGAGGGCAGAAATGGGTGTGGAAAACAAAACAGCTTTAAAATCACAGTTGAAAACTTTTGGCTGCATAAGCAATCATTTTCCAGACCTGTGGAGTAAAAGAGCTGACTATTCACAACCATTTTCCTCTATTTTTTTACCAGATCTAAGAGTTTTCTCTGGACCTTAGGCAATAAAGAGACATGCTTTGTAATCCACTGTATTAGTTAATAGTCTTTTGTGTATAAACAGTTTCATTTATAATAAGGTGTATCCCTCAGCCTTTCTAAATGCAAATCATATTTGTTATATAAGAAAAAAATCATGCTGCGGTCAAAATGGCCTGAAAGACAGGGCAGATATTATTATAAACCTACTCCATTTTCACTGGAAATGGTTATGCCTGGAAAGTCAAAAATAGATTTTGTCAAGAAAATCAGGCCATTCCTAGATCTGTGACAAAGATATATATTTCCCACTTTAAAAAACTTTTTTGACTAAATGGCATGTGACGTTGGTAAGAAAACATGGAAGAAAAACATGGTAAAGTCAGACCAAACTGGCAATTACAGAGCACTTGTGTGCCCTGAAAAGTGAAGAAGGGCACTGAGCTCCCCAAGTCAGCTGCTGGCCTGGAAGGAGGATAATGCTGTCAGTGAGATGTGCTGCCTAAACCAATAAGCTGTCCTGAGAAGTAGGGCAAATTAGCCCATGGTCAGCACTGTGCTAAATCCTCTACCCTTGGGATTGGTGCTGGCACCTGCAGAGCATTGTCCTGTAGAGTGTAGATGCACTACTGAGCTTGCAGCTGGCTTGGAAACGCTAACACGATGTTTTTCTGGACTGAATAGGTATGTGCCAACCTACCTCTAGAGCTGTCCACCTTTTAAAACACATATATTCAGCCATCTCACTTGAATCGCAGAACCTTGATGCGATACCACAACTCTAGTAAGTCCTAGCTCACTTGAAATTATTTGTACATTCCTGATTCTTAACATACCTTTCAGCAAATGTATCACTTGAAAAATGGATGTTAAACCAGAAAGACACGGGCCAATAAGTACAGATTTTATAGCTCAGTGGAAATATTGCAACCAACTCTGTGATCCTCCCGACAAATATCCACTTCTCGGCAATATTAATATCTTTTCTTAAATTTCATGTTTTGGCTAAGAAGGAGAATGTTATAGCATTTGCGTTTGGAAATCTGAGAATATATCTCCTCTGCAGCCAGTCTCCTTCACAAACCAGAAGGACTGTAAGGAGGTTCTGGGGTAACTGTTGAGTGCCCCTGCAGTTAACTTTCATTTTTCTTTCAGTGAATCTGTATACCCACTCTTACACACCAATTCAGTTTTCCAGGCTCTGTGTAAAGTCTCTTCCAAAGAAGGAATGAGTCTAGGGTGTTTTTCCCATCTACTTTTTCTACTTCCTAAGTTGTAGCAGCTCCTTACCCTGCAGGTTGACATAATTGTGCGTGATCCTGGTCTTGTCCCTTGACACTTACAAATCCAGCTTTCGCTTTTGTCCTGCTGTTTTCCTCAAGGCACCAAGACTCTTATTCATTGACCTTATTCATGGTTGGTTCTACCTTCCAAAGGAAGAAAAAAGTCTGTAAATCAAGAAGAAAAGGAGTGGACAAGAGAGTGACAGCTGTCTAGGACGCTACATGCAAAAAGGTCTGATGTAATGGCATGAGGAGAAAACACTCTGTTTTTTCTTTCCTCCCTAGTTGCCTGCACATTTTCCATACAATTAAAGTGCTTTGTGCCCCCTCCCACTAGCATGACATAAAATAGAGTGTAGGTCTGAGAGATCAAGTTATTTAAAACCTCTGAGCCTGAAAGTTCAGTTCATTCTTGTCTTTTTTGAAAGCTGTATTTTTCAGGAAAGACGGAGAATGTTCCATTCTTACGATAAAGACAGGAATCAAGAGGAATATCTGCTTCCACCTTCTGAGCTTTCCTTGGCTGATGAAGAAGCATGAGCCACAGACTGTATGAACAAATTCAGAAAGATAAACTATTCTTCACTCTATTATAATAGACTATCCTCTGGCTTTAGCATATGGCCAGAATATCACACAGAACAACAGTTTCTTATTATAGATTAGGAACAGCACTGAGCCAACTGCAGTTTCAAATCCATCTGCCCATACAAAAATAGTTTCTCACTGGGATCTTCCTTCTAATGCTGAATTATTTCTGCCCACAAACTCCTTCTTCCCAAACGACTTAGGAAACAGTACACTTTAAAAAAAAAGCGTAATTAAACAGAACAGAGAGCGCCCCCTACCCAGTGTCCCTACAGTGGCCTGGCATTAAGCACGAGGCCCACAGTCTTCCCAGATCCTGTTGGGATAACTTTATAATGCGTATCACCATTGTGTTGATTCAGTATTCTGTGAATATCCATATGCAGTTTTTCTCCTGCAATCAGATTTGTCAGTGCAGACTGTAGTATCTATGCAGAACCCCTCTATAGTCTGTGCGCTCAGCATCATTGCAAAGATCTGTGGCCTTCCCTGGATCTGCATCCACTGGGCCATTTCCTGGTTTTCCATTGTTTCCTATCCAAGACTTCTGTTTTTAAGGAAAAAAAATAACTTTGTGCTAGGGGTTTTTTGGTGCTGTTTTTTTCCCCCAATCTGACTACTTTTTGCTCCTGTGTATTTTACTGCCTACCATTTTTCCCAGCTTCCCTGTTATTCTTCCCAGCCAGCTGATTTTCCTGCTCAGAATTCTTTTTTGCATATTAATAAAAAAATAAATCCACCATCTTTTCAATCTTGTTTAATCCTTATCAGCTCAAAGCTAACTACATTTGCTTCCAACAGAAACAGGACTTCTGCAATTTGTCCTCAGTTGAAATGTTCCTTCCTCAAATTACCTGATGAAAATATTACCTTTAGTTGAAAAAGGGGATGAGGGTGTGGGATTAGGCAGTTTAACATGAGTGCTTTCTCTGTTGCATTTTGAATTCAACACTGCAGATCAGGCACTGCACTGCAGCGTGCTTCCCAAAACTCACCGGAGCCCAGCTCTCATCTCCCTTGTCTTAGTTGTGTATTGGTTTAAGTCCATGCAAGTCTTTGAGGTTACACTGGTAAAAAATTGGGACGACAGATTGGAGGATCAGGTCTATATCAATTTTATTTTTGCAAAACCAAACCTTTTCTAACTCCATTCAAAGCATTCAGAATTGTTTCTAGCTATTCTCCCAAATTATTCTCTTCAATTTAGGGCTTGCCACTGAAGTACCAGAAGCAGGATACCTTGTATACAGCTCAGCCACTTCTGTGCTCCTGCAGCATTTTAGTGAAATGCCTATGGTACCTCACTCCCAGAATGGAGAAAAGCCTTTTGGACAGGCAGAAATGGAGCTGTATAAGCTGAAGTGGCTGTATGAAGTTTCTTACTCATAGGCAAGGAACTAGTGGGAAATTGAGATGGAAAACAAATACTACATTAACAGGTTAACAGCCTATGTAAATCACAGCTGATCATCACCCATTTACTCAAGAGTATCTATTAAAAAGTCCTTGGACTTTCAAAAAAAAGTTAGAGATGAATCAGAGGCTCAGAGTGCTTTTTGGTAATTAAATCATTGTCTAGATACACATTACAGATACTTCAAAGACGGATGTGATTTATGTTTTCCATTAGCTGTTGAAATGGTTCTTGGTCACTGACAGGAAAACTTGTGAGTAAATAAAGGTAAATTGCTGCAGACTGTACCTCACTGTAATAGTGATTTACTTAAGGTTAAATTCTGCTGCTGTACCAGGAGCCATAAGAAAGCCTCAAGGCTGATCATGCTGACATTCCTTCAGGCAGAGGGCAACTTCTGAACGCCAAAGTGGTAGTGCATGTGCCCTATGTTGCTCCTCTCAAGAAAGATGCAAGCAATACATGGCTTCAGGAAGACACCTGGAAGATGGAATATTTGATCTATGTCCTTCCGTACTGAATACACTCAGGCCTTTCTAACTGCAGCCACATTCAGCAAGCTCTACAGTCTTTTCCAGCTGTGGAAATACTAATACAAAGACAGTCAACTTGGGTATAGCCAATACAACTCCATTAAAACCTTCTGGCTTTTCTTTTTAGTTCTTTTTTTTTTTTTTTTTTAATCCAGGNGCATGCTTTCAAAATGACATTTTGCTGAAAAATATTAACTAAAAGAATTGTTAAATTTTCTCCATGTTGGGAACAAGTCCTGAGACATTTGACAAGGCATCATGCAAAGCACAAGACAATGAATGCTGTAGAGGAATTTCCATCTTCTCTGGGATGGTTCTTCTCCACTCAGATTTAATGCGTTGGTCTGAGCCTTTGTTGCATTGGCCTAAGTAATTAGCAGACATTTTACAAAGAGATGGCTCCTCTGAGATTGGAAGACATGGTCCTCTGGCTCCTACCCCTCTCCATAAGAACTGAAATGTAGAGGGTTCATGGCGATCACCCAGATCTAAACTACACTCCAAAAAATGGTAACAAACAAAAATGTCCCAGACTTCCCAATTTCCCATCCAAAGAGCTGAAAACATCATAATTTTAGCCTCACTTCCCAAAGAAATGAGGATAAACAATCATGTGGTCTGTGTGCTGCATGTCAGACCATCCTTTCCCCTAGTGCTGTTACCTATGTTGAAGAAAACTGCTTTAGGGGAAAAGGCCACAGAGATATTTTATTCCCACAAATGCGAGAAAATAGGTAGCCCTTAGATTGGTGTGGGTGAAGTTCAGTGCATCAGTACTGAGACGCACATTACTTAATTTATTTACTGTGAGGATTTATATAACTTAAAGAGTGGTTTGGAGAAATTTGCCATTCAGAACCTTCCACAGTAAAACCAGCTGAAAATGTACTTAGATATGTACATGCATGGCAAATACCAGATTTAACTCAAGAACAAAGGTAGGTTCTGAGTTTGATGGACAGAGCAAGGAAGAAATCTGGATCCCTGGCATGCAGGTGGTTAGCTGTATTGCCACTGGATTCAGCTGGGAGGCTTCAGTCCCATGACTTACGGAGTGTTGTAGTATCCTGGGCTGCACTTAGTGAGTTTTAAAAGAGAGGTCAGGGGAGCCATATACTTAGGAAAAACAGGGTAAAACAAAGAAAGAATAGGTAAATGTTCTCACCTCAAAACTTGTTGACATGGACCCTCCTATATTTCACAGAATCACAGAATGGTTTGGGGTCGGAAGGGACCTCTGGAGGTCATCTGGTCCAACCCCCCTGCTCAAGAAGAGCCACCTAGAGCAAGCTGCTCAGGACCATGTCGAGGCAGGTTTTGAATATCTGCAAGGATGGAGACTTCACAACCCCTCTGGGAAACCTGTTCCAGTGAGTGAACTAAAGGAGTTACTTGTTAGGTTATATATAGATTTTGAAAAGGATATCCAAGTTTTCTCCACAAGGATGATATAAGGAGGTTTGTGGCTTGTTTATCAATAATTCAGAGTACAAAGAACCATACTCTACAAACCCAGTTTACCCTGGCTGGCAATACTACAACCATTTTGATCAGCTTTTCAGTGTTTTCTATCAATTTCACTCAGTTATACACCTTTTGGCACATATCTGGCTAACTAGTAATTTTTTAGACACTCATCTTTCTCCTTTGTGATTAAATCCAGCCATTAATGAAAGATTTGCCAGAATAAGAAGTGAACAATTACTGATCTGAAAAAAGCTAACAAGAACATTTCTTAAACAGCTAGAATAAAGTACAGGGGAACTGTAAATGTTGGTCTTCTGCAAAATAAAGAAAATTACATGCAGCAAGATATGTACTCTTGCCCGTTTGTTTTAATGGGAGGTCTGAAAGAGCAATACAAAGCATATGCTTTTCATCTAGGTTCTTACATGCCCTGTATGCTTTGTTTCCTTCATTTTCCTTCTTTTGATGGACCTTCTCAGCGTGAGGCAGCTCACCCTCTGCCTCACCAGCTGCAGTGCTGGCACTGCATGAGGGGAGCCCTCCACTCCAACATCTTCCCAGCCCAACTCCAGCTCTGTTTCATCTTTCCCTTCCTCTTTGTGTCTCCAAGCATTCATAATACCTCTTACTCCTGGGGCTATCTACATGTTCTGGTTGCTTGGAAACCATTTTTGAATGACTGCATAGGATTTAGGAAAACTTGTCTTCAATAGTTCTCCCACATCCTTTCTCATAGTGGAGTACTGTTTTAAGTACTGCAAGTAAGTCTTTTAAACTTTCATTCTCATTATCTTTAATGTGGTTCTTTGGTTGCTCTCTGTTCTTACAAACACCACACTTTCTTACTTACTTTTTTTTGCTTTCCTTTTCTTTCATCTTTGTCCTCCAATGTAACTATTAGTGCCACAATTCTGTAACCTCTTTCTAATGCAATGCAACTGAAAAAGTCATCACAGCTAGAGCCCTGGAAGCAGGCTTTCTCTGGAGGTAAAATGCAAAATCACAAGAAGCTCTACTCCTAAAAATGTCACAAGAGCATAAATAAGACCTGCTCCCTTCATCCATACTAACTTGATGCTCTGTTGAATGAGGAGGAACTGCAGGGCCCTTTCTGGCTCTCCTGTGGCTGGGAAACACGAAGCATGATGAGGCCTTACCTGATTAACACCTGTCTGTAGAAAGATCAAAAGCTAAAATAGGTAGCAGACCCATTGCGAGAGCCAAAATGAGGGCAGAAGAAAGGCTGTTTGTCCTCCCAATGACTTAACTGGCCAAAGTATAATTCACCAATAACTTCCTAGCTACACTTTGCCTTTTATGAACACCAGATGTTTTCTGTGTATTGATTATCTATAATCTGATATGGAATAACCATATGCCCAGTGTGGGATCTTGTAATATATCTTATTAAATCCATGGACAAAGTTAATATTTTCAAAAGGACAACATGCTTATTTCACCCTTTGGGACTCTTGAATCTCTACCCACATTTCCTATAATTCTCTGGGACAAATACAAAATTCTTGATAGTCTTTTACTCTACTAGTAGGTTTCCAAGTCTTAGGGATATTCTAGTTGATTGTCCAAAAAAATTTTGAAAAAGAATCAAATAATTCACTGTGGGTGACTGGCTATTTCCATTTAACATGTCTTAGGTAACTTGGATCACAAATAAACTGATTGACAGCTGAGCAGATAACTGCCTATTTAAAATGGCTGTGAAAATGTTTCTGGTTAAGACCAAGATTGATGACTATCACTGACTCTACTGAAGGAGTCCCATATTCATTTGTCACTTGTGCTCCTTCTTTATCATCCTAGCCTGGAGTCTGACCTTTCCCTGCATCCTGGCACAGGTCATTCCCTGGCACTCCATATTTGCAAGTGCTGAAGGGTCTGTAGACCAACAGACCTGCGTGAAGGTGCATGAAAAAATCTGGTTGTACCGTGTGTTAGTGCAAGTCAGGGTTAGAACTCCATCTCTTTAATGAACACCAAATTAGAGCAATACAGTTATTTATTTTTCTTACAGGTATTTTATAGTACTCCAGAAACAAAACTGCTGTGTCAGCTGAAGTGTCAAGATGCTCAGAAGCCAGCTTTAGATCACTTAAAAAATTTAGTTGGAAAAATTAAGCTGCTTTAGTGCTAAAACCAGAAGTGTGTTTGAAGCTGCTCAGTATGACTACAGAGACCATAGCTCTGGTTGGAGACAGCTATGGCTTCAAGTGAAGACACAACACAATGAACAGTCACAAGGGGTCTGCCAGACATCACTCATGCCGCCACGCTTCCATCCTGCAAGCTCTACTTCCATAACCTACAAGAAAATCAGAGAGAACATGACTCTTCTGTCCTACCCCTAGGAAGTCATATATGTCTTGCACTGCAGCAGAAGAGCAGGGAACAGACTAGCCCTTGATACAGGAGGAATGTCCTTCACCCTGCCCTCTGAATATTTAAATCTCAGAAGCTCTGAAGGGTCCCTATTTCTGCCACTCTTCCAGTGATTTTATGGTTGCATCATACCCTTATCTTGAAAGTGATGTTTTTAACGTTAGATATATAATACGGTCAAAGTTTGCTAGGCGGCATAAATTCAGCCTTTTAAATTTGTACACAGGCACCAGTCTAGAAGTGGTGAGCTCTTCAATAAATCTGAGAAGATTCAATGGTCACTGTGTTATTTTGTCCTAGTCCTGTGATCCTCTCACTTCTCTTACTTTGTCCACTAACATTTTGAAAAGCAGCTGAATGCTTACATCTCAGTGTCCCGTATGCTGGGGAAGGAGGGAGAGGGAGGGAAAAACATTTATTTCACCGCCTTTATTCCCATGAGAACAACTAATCACGTGGGAGTAGAACAACAAGTTCTGCTAGGCACACAGAATCTGCTTATGATACATCTCTGCATACTCTCGAGGTTTCATTAGCTTTAAGTGGATTTTTTCCACTCCTCCAGATCATTATTTCAAATCCAAATTTATTCAAACTAGGGAAAGACACATCTCCTCAAGTATGCCAACTTCAAACTCAAGCACAAAATGTACTGTATGTATTTTTTTAAACAGTTCAATGATTAAAATATGCATCAGTTACAAGAATGGGTTTCTGGTAAACTCTTTCTTTTCACGCTGTAGAGAATGCTAATAATTAGTGTGATTTCTGTCATCCTTCTGAGACACTGCCGAAACTGAAATTATTATGGAGAAATAATTTTTCTATACTGGCTGTCTTGCAAAAATAACCAGTTTCTGTTTGTAACACGATCATCTAGGGAGAGAGTAACACAATAGCTACACCCAATGGCAACTTCATTAACTGCTATTTTTCTAAAGGAAGCTGCTTGGATTTTCTCACCAGGGACTTAACAATCAAGGTCAAACATAAATACTCAGGCAAGTTTTAACAGTTGCTCTTTCATGAAGATAAATTCTTTTTTAAATGGTTTCACACTGAGTAGTCTTTCACTTTCATAGTTCAAATTTTCCTTGCAATTTATCTTTTCATGCACAGAGTGTTGTTCTTTTGACTGGTTTTTCTTCTCCAAGTAGTGCACTTGGACTAGCATAAAGAATTGAGCCACATATTCTTCTCCTTACTGACTTCTCAGGTTTGATATTTCTACTTCATTGTGGTGACAAAAGTAGCTTTCAGATTATGAACCACAGGACAAGCTGCCATGTTACATTCTGGGTTTGCAAAGAAAACTGAAAGTGATGCTCTAATATGGATAAGAGCCATTCCCATCTTTCCACGTACAGGCTACTATTTTTGTTCAAAGGCTGGCACTGCTCTTCAGTGTTGCAGCTGGAAGTTCAGCACAGCTGAAAATTCAACAGGTGGAAAACTAAAGTCCAAAGTTAATTGTTTATTAGCAAAGGTGCTTTTAGTGAGAACCTTGTAAGACTGTATTATCCAACCATGTGTAAGAGCCTCCCAGATCACATTTCTCAATCAAAGTTCTGCTAAAACTAGTTATGCTGATTGCAGTTTCCTTAAAGGACAGTTAAAGGTTGCTGGGAGGATGCCAGCGTATCTATTGCTGGAATATATGCATTAAAACATCTAATGTTTTAATCCAAACATCCAAAAATGCAGCTGAAGGACCCCAAATATAAAAAGGTGTCATCAGAAATCCCTGTTGGAGCATGGAAACCATAGAGCAAACAGGGTTTTAATTTGCCTGCATAAAGCAAAGCACTTGTTACACATAAAGATCCCTGCAAAGATCTCCTTGAGATCTGTCAGCGGGGTCAGCAGGAACTTTACCAAGGGTGGCTGCTCCTTACACAGCAATGTCCTCATAAGGCAAAGAAGCAATTTGGTTCTGCTAAGCACATGTGTGTTCCTCATGTGAGGAACAGGTCTTCTTCACGATGTTTGTCATTTACCAAGAAAAATGGGAAGAGGGTCTGATGAAACTGATGATGCCTCTATGCCTCTGTCTTAAATTGAGAGCAGTCAGGGATTACCCTGTCACTGATCTGGCAAGCACAACTTGGCTTCAGATTTTTTCAGATCCTCAATGCTAGAACTCATGGGGAGGAAAAGAAAAAAAAAAGAAAAAAAATTTAAAAGTATCTTTTTGAAGGGGAATTGGCAGAGTTTTCATTTAAGGTCACCCATCCAGGCTGATAACTTATCTTCCCAATAAAGATGCTGATGCCTAAACAACAAAATGACATCAACATCCAAAAGAACAGAAAGGACTCTGAGCTTACCCCATGAAGGTTTTCCCACAAAGACACTGTAGTGCTAAGTCCATGTCATTGGCCTTTTCCCACTGTAATGATTTAACTCACAGAAGTACTGCATTTAGGGAATTAGGTTTGATAAACCAAAATGTCCCATTCTTGCACTTACTGAAGACAAGGGTAGAATTACCACTGACTCTAACTGAGGTGGGAGTTCTCTGACTCACCAGTCCTACATAGAGTTTATATATGCAGCTGTAGCATACTGACTGTGACTGGCCTATCTGCTGACTAGGGGAACAAAGCAGCAACGTGAGCAAATGGCAGTCCATAGGCATGCCCTGGTTTTAGTTCTTTTTCTGCATTTACTTCCTTGCCCACTTCCAGGTTCATCCTAGAAATCCAAGGCAACTTTTTTCATTTTTTTCGCAAGCCTTCCTATTTACAGTGAAAAGGTCTTCAGAACTTAGACTGCGCCCTTTTCACTGACACCTGCCCAACATATTTGACAAGTTACTGCCACAATACTAAGCCAGGCTGTTGTGCCTAGGTAGGGAATCACAGGATTTGGGGCATGTGCCCTACCCACACTGGCTAGCCACATCCTGAGACCAAACACTTTCTCTTGAGTCACAGCAATCCATGGGCATGCAGCATGCTTTAAAAGCACATGAAGTGACAGCTCCATACTCTGAATATCTGACAATTTACAGCGGGCTTTACACAGCAAGGATCACAACAGACAATGGCAGGGTTGGAAAGGGTGTAAGAGGACAGAAATTACAAGCATGGAAGATACTGAGATGGGCTTGATGTTGTGTGTCCACTGTGGGAAGGAAGTGTTTGGGAGAGCTTGCAGGCACATATGTATGAGATATTTTTTTTTTCCAACCTATAACATAGGCTGATTTGGCAGTCCTCCTCACTCAAGGCTAAATTAACATTTCCTTGGTAAAAACTGTAGAGGGTTCACATTTAGCCACTTAATTCATTCACTTAAAAGGGTAATTAATTCACAGATATGACCACTTCCTTCAGGATACTTTTTAGCATGAAACTAATATTACTGGTGCAGTCAAATAGGCAAAATCATTTCTCTGAACTGTTTTATTTTTAAGGGGGGGGGGGGGGGGGNATCGACAAAGGCCTGAGTCAGCCCCATACATCCCTGCTGGCTGTTTGGTGAGCCTCATTTCATTATTTGCGTTCGTGCCTGGCTGCTGCAGGATGTAACACCTCGCTTTGTCTGGAAAGAGAGCAAGCATTCAGAACACATTACTCACAAGCTGCAGCTCCTGGCAAAGTCACCTTCATGCCACATAACTTGCGGGTAGGGAACACTGCACAGTGACTGCAACTTGCAAGGGAACTCTCTGAAACCACTTGCCCCAACTCCTACAATATCCTGTCAATATCTACACGGCGAGATCCTGCTCGGGCATAAATGGCTCATGAACCGTGACCTGTTGCCTTTAAGGATGAGAAGGACCATTACATCCATGTGATTTGATTTTGTGCCTATCACAGAATGTCACAAATGGCCAACTTTTCCCTACTGAGGCTACTTTCTCCCTATGCTCTGCCTACAGTCAAAGGAGCAGGAAGCTCCTGTAGATGGCTATAAAAGCATACTCCTTCTGCACCTGATTCATTCAGTCTCCTCTGATTATAACAAGAGCCTAGTGAGATTAGCTGCACAAAGCTGATAGCCTTTGCAAAGACTTCTTACGCGTGCTTTGATGCCTATTACTGAGCTCAACAACTCACTGAACTGAACATTCATTTTAGAAAGGCATCTGTTCTTGAATTAAAGGCACTACAAGATAAGATCACCTGATGTCTCTGTCTCAGCCAGTCACCTTTATTTTTCTTTCTAGTCCCTGTAGAAAAATAGGACATGCAAAATCTTTTGGAAAAATGGTACCCTGAAGAGCCTGGAACCTAAGGGACCACGTTCAGAGGTTCAGATGAGATGAGTCCACCTCAAACAATGCTGAATATACCACTGCTTCTCTGCCTTTATTATCCTTAAAATTGTATTTTCTTTTTTACCTGGTAGGAGGTTTTTCCTGATAGACAGAGGATCACAAGCAAATAAAAATCTCATCTTTCATTAAAAGAGAGAGACAGAGAGGCTTCTAGCCTGTGTATCTGTGCAGAGATGCTCATAAACACGAACAACATGTCCTAGAGTCTCATAAATGTGAAAACAAGTTTAAAATGTCAATACACTTTTAAAAGAAATCTCCTGATTTGCAGGCCTTCCTAATCTTTGAGCACTTAAGGTTGGCAACACTGTAAATAACAGCTTCTGGCCCAAAATTAAAGGCATATTTTACAATTTTAATGGCAAATGACACAAAATATAAATAAAGATGATCTGAAACCTCTGTCAAAAAGTTCATATACAAGATAAGCCATTCAGGAGAAAGGTGTCACATTTGAAATGTCTGCTTACGCCATAAAACAATCTTTCAGATCAAGCCTTCAAGGCAGATTAGGAAGGAGTGGTAAGACATTTCCACCATCTGCCCTGGTGGAAGGAAAGGAGAAATATAAGACTTCATCAACATGTCCAGAAACAACTCCAACCTTGCAGTCTGCACATCAGCTGGAAGAAAAGAATTTAAGTTCAGGCTGAGCCTTCAACAAAGTCATCAAGCCATTATCTAGACCAAAGACCTCTCCCAGGCAAGTTCTTTTTGCAGCCAATCGTTCCCATTGACAGCCCATTTTCAGCCCCACTCCACCTGGAGATCTAGGCTTTCATTCTCTCAACTGAAACACTAAGACTAACCCAAACCCTAAATGAGCCATGTAGACTGGCCTCTTTCAAACCCACACTTCCACTCCCTATCACATTTTCACTGTGCCACCTCCGTGCAGGCAGGATGTATTACTTCCATGAAGGAGCTGGAAAAGCAAACTGCACCATGTCCAGGCTCAGCTCCATATTTCAATTGCCCCATGGTAGTCACTTGTCATACATCTGACATTGGCCTCCTCCCTGGTACTTATACCACCATCTTCAGTAGATCTTGTGTGTCTCCTTCAGTAGTCTTGTGTAAGCTCACCCTCCAAGGCTCAAGCTCCAAGTGTGTAGGAGCAGTTCTAGAAGGTCCCTGTTGTGCATCCAGGTGCTCAGAGAATTAGAGTGCATCAGTCCAGGCTTTAAGACGATGGGACTACCTTAAAAGTGCATTTACATAAATATGCATCCTGGGAAAGTAGGCACAGAGGAATTGTTTCCAAATCCACACCTTGAAAGTCGTTAACCAGATTCACCACAAGTCTTGCTTTAGAAGAATAAAAAAGCCTTTCTGTTTTATTTAGCATTGGTTTATTATTCATTAGCGTGCTCTTAGACTGTGTTTTCAGAACTTCTCCCTTGAATATGGGGATTAAAAGGTATTTTGAAATGAAGAAAGGTATTCTTAGACACTCACATCACTCCAGGAGCCTGAACTTTAACATGGACATCATATACTCAGAATAAAACCGTGACTTCCTGTAAGTGCATTTATCTAACCCCCATGATGATGGATCAGCAATGAAAGAAAGCAGATAAGGCATTTCCTTCTCAGATGCAAAGTACTGATCTTTCGGATGTTTATTTTAGGTTGGCAATGCCAAATCATGACCTCAAATTCCAGTGGAATTTTCTTTTAAATTGGTGTGCTGGGTCTGTCTGGGATGGGGTTAATATTCTTCATAGCAGCCCGTATGGTGTTGTTATTTTGGTTTTGTGACTAAAACTGTGTTGATAATACACCAGTGTTTTAGCTATTTCTTAACACTGTTTGCACAGCCTCAAGGCCTTCTCCGTTTCCCACTTTGTTCCCCCAATGAGTAGCCTGGGCAGCTGACCCAGATTGACCAAAGGGATATTGCATGACATATAATGTCGTGCTCAGCAATAAAAACTGAGAGATAGGTGGTTTGGAGATGCTAGTCGTTGCTTGGAGACTGGCTGGGAATCAATCTACTTGTGGGAGGCGGTGAGTGACTGCCTTTGCATCACTTGTTTGTTTTTTTCTTCCTCTTTCCTTAGCTTATTAAACTGTCCTTATCTCACCTCATGAGTTTTCTCACTTTGCTCTTCATATTCCCTCTCCCGTCCAGCTGTGGGGCAAGTGAGCAAGCAGCTGGGTGGTGCTTAGCTACTGGCCAAGATCAAACCACCACAATTGGGATCAATTTGAGTCAGGGAAAAAAGTAGTTCCTTCACAGCGTCCACCTCCAAAAGACCTCAAAAATTGTCCGCAAGTCAAAAAGTTCTGGTTTGTGTCTGTTCACATGCTGCTGTTGAATGCAGGAACGTGACCTCAACTACTATGGAAGACAAAGTCTAACACATAAAGCGTGGGTGTGTGCAGAACATGAATCCAAAGACATGAGCAAATGGTGTGTGCTATCTGCTCATCACAGGTAAATGTGGGTACAGAAAGTTGAAGAAATATTTATAAAAGATTCCAGCTGTATCACATGTGTCACTGTCTACAGTAAATGAGTTGATGCTACAGTAGGGGAACTCTGGTATGACCAGACCCAGGGAAAAAATGGTTGAGTATCACGGCTAGACCACAACAATGATGTGTACTAACAGAGTCCCTCTAGTGACTAGTGCACCAGCATGGTCTTGGTGTGGGTTGGTCCTACCCTTGCCTTCACCCTGGACTTTGTAGTGAATCCAAGCAGATGACATTACCCGCCTTTGCTGCTTACAGCCACAAACCGTGGGCAGTGGTCATAGCCTCCATTGCATGTGCATGTTAATGCTGCGTTACTCCGTCACTCTGATGCCCTTGCTGAAGTGTCCTGGGCATCAGTAACACACCTAGGAACAACAGCCATGCATTTATGGCGGACAACAGGGCCCTGGCCAGAGGTGTTGCTGGCTGAGCAGACCCTGAGAAACTGCCAGAGTGGTGGCTTCAGTCACAGGGTGGCCGATGAAGGAAGCCAGACCCCACAGAGGGGATGGGGCAGCAGGGCCTGGCGAGGCAGCACCTCAGGGAGGCTGCCAGAGGCCCAGGGATCTCAGGAATGCCGTTAGAGGCGCCAGCCGCTGCAGGGAGGCGGCAAAGGCAGGTCCTGCATGGAGGAGGCAGGCGAGGGCTACAAGGGCCGCAAGGGCTGCAGACAGCAGTTCATGCGGCCGGCTGCCATGGGGCACTGTCGGGGCCTCCACGGGTTGCCACAGCAGGGCCAGGCAGTGACCCACACTGGGACAGGCAGTGACCCACACCGGGGCCAGCACCCATGTCCAGGGAGAGCGGTGAGTCATCAGGGTCTTTCCATGGCCAGCGTGGGCACTGGGGGAACAGGCCGAGCACCCCAGCGTCCCCATGCCGGGGCCTGTCCCCTGCCTGGCAGCACCGGCAGAGAGGCACCAACCCCGTGATCTAACCTGGCTCTGCATTTCCAAGGATTCCGTTATTCTCTGGGTAACAAGAAGAAATGAAATGTAACCTGCTTGTTAAAGATGGCAAGGAAGGACGAGTTCACGTCGCGGCCCCCACCGCACAGGAAGGTGAAGGGTTTGCTCCTTCTTCCGCACGTGGCTCTGGACTGAGAGCTGCATGACAAAAACGAGTTTGCATTTATTGAGAGCTGAATTCAGAGCCTCTTTAACCGATTTTATCTCGACCTCCAATATCTAAACTGTGTAATTTACATGGCACTTCAGCTGTGACCGCAAATGACCACGTACAGTTTTCTGTTTTTTCCTTAACCATGGCTGGTGCCATCTCAGCAGACAAATGCAGCAACAGCAACATCTAGTGGCACGTGAGATGGTGGCTACACCAGAGCAGAAACCAACTCCAATTAATAGGATATAAACCAGATGCAAATATATGAGAATAGAAAGTAGCAACAGAAAACTTTTTCTGTAATAATTTGTATTTAAAAGTTTTTGCATGTTTACATGCATATATAATATATAGAATATATATATATCAAATATAAGCTAGTCTTAATTCTTCCTTTGCTTCATATGACTAACACTGTGTCATTACTTCAAACACCAATTGATTTGATGACAATATGTTTGTATCCTATTTAGCACTCTTAGATTTTAAACATCCAGAAGCATAACAGCAGAATTTCAAGGGAAATTATATATGTAGTTATGGTTTTGTTAGGTGCTTCGGCGGTGAGCAGTATGATGCTTTAAGCATGAGAGAAACATTTGATGTATAATAAGACATTAGGGATTCCTGCAGGGACAGGAGTGTACCTTGTCTTCTCTATGCAAGGTTCAAAACAATTCAATTTTTTTCTCTCTTTGTCCCTTCTGGCTCTAGTTATGTATTTAGTATGTCAGACACCCATTATTCAAGATAGATAATTTTGTAGTTAAAACATGCATCTAACTTACATCTTGTCTTTACCACTGTACTGGGTCTGGCTGGGATGGAGTTAACTTTCTTCACAGCAGCCCACATGGGGCTGTGTTTTAGACTTGTGGCAAAAACAGTATTGATAACACAGGAATGTTTCAGCTACTGCAGAGCAGTGTGTACACAGCATCAGGACCTTCTCTTTTTCTCACTCTGCCCCTGCATTGAGTAGGCTGGGGGTGGGCAAGAGGGTGGGAGAGGACACAGCAGGGACAGCTGACCCCAACTGACCAGAGGGATATCCATAGCATGAAACTTCTTGCTCAGCAATAAAGACTGTGGGGTAATCTTTCCAGGGCAGCCACTGCTCAGAGACTTGCTGGGCATCAGTCTGCTGGTGGGAGGTGATGAGTAATTGCCTTTGCACCTCTTGCTTTGGGGTTTTTTTCTGTCTCTTTCTTTCACTTGTTAAACTGTCTTTATCTTGATCCACAAGCTCTTTCTTGACTTTGCTCATTCAACTCTCTCTCCCACCCTGCTGGGGGCAGGGAGTGAGTGTGTAGTGGGTGGTTGCTTGATTGCTGGCCAGGCTCAACCCACCACAACTAAGCATCCTTTACTTCATACCCTGTTTTAAATATGCACATTACATTGTGTCCAGAACTGCCAAGTGTGGTATTTCTCAGCTAGATCTTGGAAAAAAAATAAAGGAAGGACTTCCCTTCACAAACAGGAAGATGTATCAGTTTAAAACTCATGAAGCAATATCTGTTATAGACAGATATGGTTGAATATATACAGTTAGACAGAGACAGCCATTCTAATACCTGTCTGTAAATAGTCACACAAAATAAACAGACTGCTGTTACCATACTACCTTCCTGAGCACTTGGATCTGCCCTTGACCATCCCCAAACGTGCACTGTGGAAATGTTGCAAGATCCAGCTTCTGGTCTCTATACGTTATTTGCAGCTGCATATAAGCATAAAATTATACAGTATCAGATAATGCCCTATTCAACCAGAGTTAAGTGATGGCTGAAGTAAGAGCATCTGCATGCTGTGCATCGAGTCCTGTTCCATCCAAGACCCTGAGCTGAAAGGAGGTTAACACTTCTGAGAGATGGCTTGGGGAATAGTCTATATAGCCTACATCTGGATAGTGCCATTCAACTGTCTTTGCACTTTGCAGTGGTTCAGAAGAGATGGGTCTATTTGTCTCCCAGAGCCCTAATCCTTCCAGCTTTCCTGTGCAGTCACAGGGGTTCACAGCTGTGCTGAAAGGTTAGAAGTCAGCACTGGCAGAGGATAACTTTCTTCGAATGAAGCTCCAGCTTGAACTGAGACAATATGTCAAAACACCCAACTCTCTAGCTAAAGGAAAGCCTGATGAATGCTAATGTTGCAGTGTCATACACTCAGAAGTGTGGAATGTCAAAATTAAGGTAGTTTCTGCCTCTGGGACTTGGAGACCAGGCCTTGACAAGGAAAAAATCCCTACTTCTTATACAAGTTGTACACTTCTTACACTCTGTTAAGAAACTACACCAGTTGCTGCAGCCTCAACTAGCATTCAGCCACATGCACAGATACTCACTTCCCACTACCTCCCCCAAATGCTTCCTGCACCAGGCATCTGGGCTATTGAGAGCTGTACTTCACCAACTGATTTAAAGAAATATCAGATGGCAAGTGGCAGAGAGATCCTTGATGGATAATAAGATCCTCCACTACTTCCCTCTGCCTCACAGCTTCTATGCCTTGGGCTCTCAAAAGTGTTACCAGTGCAGAAGCATCACAGCCCTCCCAACGGTCATCAGGCCAAGCTGTGAGGTTCTCTTTTTCACAAGTTAATCTGTATTCTAAAGGAAATACAGCATCATTTTTCATACCAGCTTCCCCTTGACCTTCCTGGTGTCTTGGCTTCTCCATGGACCTGTCCTGGGACACTGCCTTGCCCTTGAATTAATCACTTACCACCAAAGCTGCCATACCCCAAAATTATCACAGCAAAAGCCAATCTGGACTTGTGGTCCTCCAAGTCCATTTCCTCATCCATGAGACCCTTTGCATGAAGCACATTTTCCACAGATAAGATGATCTACAGCAAAAGGCCACCTTGTCCCTCTATCCAACTCCTGGTTAGAGAAAAACTGTCTTCAGGAGCAAGTTTCCCCCTGAAATCTGGTATTTGTAGGCTATTCACATCCAGAAATCCAGTGCTTAAATCGTAAGGAGGATATGGAAGGAGTGTGTTTAGTCCTCTAATAACAAATCATACTGCTGACCCTGTAAGCGTCCAGGCCTTTTGTGAATGTTGCTCTATACCCTGCACCAATGGGTGTCACAGACTGTAGCAAAGCAAGGAAAAAGATTTCATTTGCCTTTTTCTTTTTTTTCATTTCCCACTTCCACTGTCACTGGCTGCCCTTTCATTCATACCCTTTAGGACAGAACTACATGTTCAAAAGTGACAAGTCACGAGTAGTTGGAATTTACTCTGTGCTACGTCAGTCCCCAGGGAACAGGAGAAAAATGAACCTCACTACAGTGAACAGTTTTATTTTGCAGGAAGCAAACAGAGTATAAATTAAAATTTATTTTTGTAAGGTATCATGTTAAACTTGGAAGGAATTGGGAAAAAAACTGAAGCAGAAACCGTGAAGAGATCAGTAAGTATAAGCTCTCACATTTCTTTCATGGGTAATTTCTTGTGGAGGAGGTGTTAATTTATTTTTCCATACTCAGACATACAATCTGTATGTGCTCAACAGTCAGTGATTCTCCTGACAATGTATCAGCTTACAAAAGAGTTAGCTGCCTTAACTAAAAGCTAAGTTGATGGCTTATCTCATTTCCCCACTTACGTACGCAAGAGGGCAGAAGAAAGAAGAGAGAATTATTTCCTTCCTAAAACAGCATCATAGAGTTTTCCAGTCCTCTTGACTTCAACCTCTCCAAAGCCAGCTGCCTCAAGGAACTTGCTGCACTCTGCTGCTGTTCACTCTTTTCCTTCTGTCTGCACCAACATATTCATCGAATACAGTTGGGTCTCCAAAGGCCCACTTCTGTCTTCATTCAGAAGCGATTCAACCAGCAGCACTCCACCGCCTGGTTGAATAAAGAGAAATAAAATACATGCTGAGCTCTGAGAAGACGAGATATTTTTCAGCTCAGTTATTAGATTCTAACCTTTAGTTTCAGGAAGAAGCAGCCTCTACATTAAGTCATATTTCAGCATCACAGAAGACAACAAAAAAATGCATCAGGGCGTGCCTCTGCTTGACTACGTAGGTACTGAAGAACCAGGGCTGAAGGGAATGCTACAGCTGGGATGGAAACTCCCATTTCCCCCAGCTGAAATCCACAGGAGTTGGGCTTACTGATTTTGCTGAGAACCCAGCTCTGTAGGCAGTATTTTCAGAGCTCAAGGGTTCAATATGATGCTTAACGGGATTTTTACTGTGACATATACACTTGTCTAACAGCATAGTGTTATGCCACATATCTGATGTTTCCTTCTGAGACTAGTTATTTTAAAACAAAGTACCACAAAACATTTAAGTGTTAATCCTTCCAAGAAAAATCCCTTTGAAGAGCTCATGTAATTGTCTCATACAGAAGAAACAAACATTGGTAGAAACATTAGATAACCACTCTTTTAGATTTTATTATGTTGAGAAACATAAGCTCAAAAAGATGGCAGCTGAACCTGCAGCACGAAGCCACTGCAGGCTCTCTTCCCTTGGAGGAGGCTGAACCTCAGCAGATGTGGGCAGGGAGCCCTCGCAGCCAGACACGCAGACACAGAGTTCAGGAGAGCAAAGAGACAAAGGCTGATGAGAGGTAAGTGGACTATTTCACCTCCAGCCTCACGGTGACACTCTTAGTGGTTCCTGGGAACAAAACACTGGGAATCATGACTTTGGCATTTATAGTGTGCAAGGGGCCCCTGCAGACTAGCCTTCCTTGGCTTCCTCTTTCTGCAGTAAGAAAGATGGGAAAAGAAAAACAGAGCCACACAACCAGGCACTGGGGAAGTAGTGATGGAGCCCACGAGGGAGCCTGATGGCTCCCATGAATCTTGGCAGTGCTCAGCAGTGCTGGGACAGCGGTGTAAGAAGCTGCAGACAGTCTCCCAACCTAATGGCACCGACTGAGAGGCAGGAGGGAAAGAGTCTGGCACTGGAAGAGTGTATCAAGCAAGGCAAGAAAAAATGCCAAACCTGCCACGTACACAAGGGGATGGGCCACTACTCACACAAATGAGACTCTGTGGAGAAAAGCATTCAGCTTCCTAATGCTCTCATCACCCTCACATTTCTCTTTTTAACCCAACCAAGACAGTAAAATGCTCCCTTTATTGCTGACAAGATTCTGAGATGTGCCCTGCTTTCCATTGCTGTACCCATTATATAACATAGGAGTTATTTTTCTTTTCAGAGCTTGTAAAAAGAAGACAGTTCAGAGGCTTGTTAAAGAAGATCTACTGACACTCACCTCCCAGGTCACAGATCTGCCCGAAAGGGGAAAGGTCAAATGCAGCAAGAACATCTCTGCCACATATACTCCATACGGAGTTCTGGCCAGCCATGAATTTCAGCATTTCTTTTCAGCATTTCAGCTTTAGCTTAATTTGGACACATTAATTTTTATAGCCACCTTATATTGTGGAGCCCAGAACTGCACACAGTACTCGATGTGAGGCTGTACCAATGCTGAGTATAGTGGGATAATCACTTCTTTCAACAGGTTAGCTATACTGTGCTTAATACACCCCATGATACAGTTGGCCATTTTGGCCACCAGGGCAAATTGTTGACTCATACTGAGCTTACCACCAACCAAAACCCCCAGATCCCTTTCTGCAGGGCTGCACTCAAGCCTCTCGTACCCCAGTCTTTAAGTACATCCAGGATTACACCATCCCAGGTGCAGAATCTGGCATTTGTCCTTGTTAAATTTCATACGGTTGGTGATTGCCCAGTGCTCTAATCTATCAAGATCTCTCCATAAGGCCTCTCCACCCTCGAGGGAATCAATGGTTCCTCCTAATTTAGTACCGTCAGCAACCTAATTTAGTATCATCGGCAAATGATTTGGTAACATCCATGAGAGAGAAGACTCTTTTACCTTCAGTAAGAACATGGTTGAGATTACTTCTCAAAAACAGGACACATATGCAAATTTTGAAAACAGTGTAGATTGTAAATGAGGAAAATTAAAACTGAAATTGAATAGAGGAATTTTATGCAAACGCACATACACACAGGAAAACAACATCAGCAAACATTAAGGAAATTGAAACTACTGACTATCTGCCTTAATGATATGCTGTCTGGAAGAGAGTCATTATAACACACTCTGTATTCACAGTCCCTTCCATCTGAAAGGACATAATATACAAATGTTATCAAACTCAGCCTGCTGCATGGTAAATTTGTGGAGGGAAGAAGATATTTGAAAAATCTTCTTCTTTGCATGGTTTGACAGGGCAATTGAAGTCAGCCCTCTGTTTCTCAAACTCCAAAAATGAAAAGTGGGAAGAAATCCCACCACCGAAGGAATCTTCCACATTTGAGGCAGTCAGACAGCAAGCCCTCAGCTATAAATCACTGTGTTTTTAAAACTTAGTGCAGAGACAAGGTCTACTCATCCAAGCCTCCAAAGGTCAGAGGGGTCTCCATAGATGTTAGGTCCATTGTGAAGGTCAGGTCTGTCTTAGGTTTTTTTTCCTTTTCGACTTCCATCATGTGTATTCCAAGTTTAAAGTCAGTGTACTGTTAGGATGCTTTATTATGAACTGTTTTCTTCTCAGAGACATTAAGTGAGGCCCTTGAGCATTCCAGTCGTTGACATCTATCCAAGACTGAGTTATATTTCTTACCTTTGAGACTAAAAGTCCACTGCTGTATTGCAAGATGACTTGAGGATAGTCAAGGTCTTCTGTGGAACTCATCTTCTTTCTGGACTGAGGCACAGATTCTCTGCTCCTCTTAATTTAAATAAGCTTCTTTCCACCAGGCACTGAGCACACCAGCTGATCCACTTAATCTTATTGCTTCTGAGAAACACACTGGTTACAAAACATGTTAGCTAAGTTATTTGGCTTTGATGGGTCTTCCTACCAGGTTCAGCTGTTTCTTTGGCTCTTCCATCATCAAGTACAAGGCTAAAGAAGCAGCGCAGATTCAAGCTTGTATTGTCAGTTCACCAGTCGGTTAACACACTGGTACTTCAGAAGCACTTGAAAGCTTGTAACAAGCAAAACAGAAATCGCTACAGAGCAGCATCAAGAACCCGAAGTGGGTGCGATGCACCAGGAGTTCATAAACCAAAGCGGAGTCTTAGTCAGGGCTTGTTCAAAAGCAGCTCTACTCGACCAGGCTGGCTTTTTGATGCTGGAAGACTTCCCAAAAAGAAACAGAAGATAGCAGGGGATAGAGTTTAATAAGAAGAAAAGACAATCTGTATTTATCAGGCACACAGCTTGGCCAGCCAGGCATGCTGACCAGCAGCTTGCAAAACATGACCAATACATTTTCTCTCACCTCCTCTCCACTTCCCCAGGTTTGTTCTTCTCCCACCCACCTTGATTCCTCCCTTTTCCTACCTTTGGCCTTTCCTCTAAATACAGTAAGTTTCCCATGAGCCCCACAGTAAGATTCCCAAAGCAATTCCCACAGGCCTACTTTAATTTCCTGTGATGTTTGTTCTCTCTCATAAGCCCCCTGATAATTTTGTTTCTGCCCTTCTTCTCAGCTACAAAGATCTGGTTGAACCTCTTCATGGCTTTGAGGGCATCCTCCAGTGGTCCCCCACTGAGGGGCCAGGGAGTTCTGATGTTTGGCACTGTTCTCCTCAATGTCTGTTTGCTAGCATTTGTGTACCTAGGTGTGGTTTCTTACTGCTTCTGTCTCTTGCCTTTGTCTGTTAGGCTGAATAGCCTCAAAACTCAGGTATCCTTACATTATGGGTACCCACATATCCTTAACATTCAAAATATCCTAATATATACAACTCAGAAACAGTACCTGTTTCCCAGGTTCTAACACCACAGGGTCTCCTGTGTTACCAGAGTGCTAGGTCCGAACATACAAAAGTTAGAGCAAACCCCAAACTGTAGAAACACGTAGATCTCCTCATCCTGGACAACATAGCCTGGAATCTGTGCAGCTTGCATTTAATAAGACATGGTTTCTCCGAAGGAAGAGCCTGGACAACAGGTTTCAAGAACACAGCTACATTCATAATGGACATCTTCCCCTGCTAACCCCACCTCAAGTAGAGCACACGAGCTCAGTTTCTATTTAGGAACTTCCATCTGCACATGCACTATGTGTGATTCTGCAGAGTTCATTCATTTGCCCAAATCTAGACCCACTCTTAGTGAACACGCTACAGCTTTTTCCGTTCCTCAGATCCATTCCAAAGACAGTTCTATGGGAAAAGAAAGCTGAAAAACTTTTCATTAAGTCTCTTTTACCAGTTAAAGTAGAAAGCAGTGCACATCACTAGCACTTTCTTTTACCGGGCAATTCCTTGGGCCACTAGCTTTTACATGACAACAGTCATCCACGGCATTGCAGGGAAGACCTGGTCTGAGGGTGAAAAATCCTTGATTAGGCACTTGGCTGGCTGGTGGAAATTGCTGGCAAGGGTAACTGTGGTGCTACCACACCATTACCCCTTCATGTTGTACTACAGATAACCTAGTTTCAAGGACAGAGCTCCTGAGCATCCCATCCAGAGCAGGTAGAGTTCACTTTTCAGCTGCCACAGGGCATATGTGACTAGCTTATCTAACAATAAAAATAGAGTTCCAACCAGGCAGCCTTAGTCCTGCAAAAGTTTTAACCTATGGCAAAGCATTTGGTTGAGCTAATCTACAAATTCATTGTGAGGCAGCAGGAGATGTACAGAGAGGATAAGGCATGTGAGAGGATACCAGGTCAAATGGATTTTCTGCACTGTGATTAAACACAGAACAGTTCACACAATTTCAAAAAAGCCTCAAGAGTACAGTACCAGAGGAAGTACAAAAAATGGAGATACACTTCCTTTTAACAATAATAAAAAATACTTACACGTGTAGGAATACAAGCACCAGAAGGATCCATTCTGCACACCCAGTTCTGAACAAGTGGCAAGTAGTGAGTAGTTTGGGTTCATTGCTGCTTTATATTCCCCCTAGAGACATCTCTGCAATGTGATCAACCATGGGCAGCTGCACTAGTCTGTTACACAAGTCTACATGTTTTCAAATTCTGCTGTAAAATAATTTCTATCCACCTGTTGAAGTTGCATTTATGTGTAACTGATCTTCTGCAACTTCAGTTTATACCCCTGGGCCCTCTGGTATTATCCTGTGCTTGTACTTCAGGGGCCGTTGACAAAATTGGAGGGGAGGGGTTCAGCCACACTCAGGATGTGAGTTCCTGATAACTAATATTTCATTAGCAAAACTAGTCAAGCATTCACCTCTGTTCTCCAGCTGTTGAATAGTTTACACTCCAAAAATAATGGTCCATTAGCAGACAGATGGATGGACAGATGCAGAGTTGAAGTTTTGGTAATCACTTTCTACCAATATTGATTAATTGGGGCATTATGACTGGCACATCATCAGAATTGCTTTACTGCAATGGTATACAGATGGAAGCATTCACAGACCTCATATTTGAGGGGCTGGCATTGCTAACTCAGGAAAAAAGGTGCTTTCTAAGTTACCTGGTATGAATTCGGACTCATGGGACAAGCTTAATACTTCTGGAGGAATTACTTGCACTTGAGGATTTCCTGCACTTTTAAGGATTTCTTTCCCTATCTCTACCCTGTACCCCTGGGGCTGCCATGCCAGGACATGTCAGGACAAATGGTGACTCCAGCTTTTCAAATGCCAGGCTACCTGAGAGGAACAAAATGTACAGGCTGGGTACGCAGAACACCCAGTAATTTCTGGTGAAGTGCGGTTTTCAACTTAGTGTGGCCTTATCATTAAAACATCACAAGATACAGTACACAAGATACATTTTTTTTTTCCACAATGACAGGGTACCTTTTGCATCAGAGTAATTCTTTAGAGCCATGGGTAGCTGCAGACATTTTTCTAGAGCAGAAACACTATGATCACACATTCCTGAAAATAACCATTTTGCTCCATAATAACAAGTTAACTTCTCTATCAAATTGATTTATGCTTTCATGTGACACATTCACACAGTGTTTTGCTTATTAATACATGCCTACAGTTGAGGAACCTCTGGTTTCCACCAGGTGATATTTCCTACCCTTCTCAGGACCATTATTTTACAAAATGTTATTTTAAAATAGTCGCTACAGAACACTGTACAAATGGTACGGTCTTCCCAATCACCATGTTCTAAAGCTATGCTTACTGGTATGCAATCTTCCAATGTACAGGTTGTCACAGAGGACATTTCCATACTTAATTGATTTGCATTTTCTTCTTGGAAATAATAAAGCCTGCATGTTACCACACTACATGACGGAGATAATATTCCAGCCAGAATCTTCCTGTTCGTATGACGTTTGACGTTCATGAGGACACAGCCTTTGACAAGCAGCAATAATCCACCTCAGTTTGTACTAAAACTTGTATCATTTCATTTTGGTGTGTGGAAGATTTAACCAGATCATTGGTCATCAGTGAGAATTTATTCCAAATGTGTTGTAGGTCTGTGCTATTAATGATACCACTCACTATCCCTAAATTTCCATAAAGAACTTAGGCCACTGTCTCTCCCTTTCTTTCCTCCAAAAGTGGAAGACTTTCCAGATCTCTGTGGTGATTTTGAATAGCTGGGTTTCTCCCCACAGAATTAGACTTCCACCTAAGATTTTAATTGACCATTTTATTCCCTGAACTTCACTGAAGCTCTTAAAAGGTTGTGAATATCACGTGGTTCACATCAAAATTGCTATCCTTCCTGTAATACAGCAAATAAGGAAAATGTACCCAGGGAATGGTTAGCTGTGGGGACCCCACTTTCATGAAATTTAGATGGGCACCATCAAAGAAGTTCCAAAATTTTTATTTTACAGTACCCAGAGTAAAGATTGACCACCCTCTAGGTCATTTTACATTCCGGTGGAGTTGTGGTTTTTTTATGGTATGTTTGCTGATTTTTACACTCCATTTAGCACACAAGTCATGAATGTGAAACAGTTCAGGATATTCCCACCCATACAAAGGTTGAGAATCAGTTATACAAAAAGATACTGGTGTATTTATGATTCCAACATTGTAGCTAAACCACTTGATCTTCTGTCTTGTCAGGCTTCAAATATAACCTCTTGAGCTGTAAATGCCCACCTTAGATGAAAAGGCTTTTTGAGGGATCTGGGTCTGTGCTAAAACAAAATTATTCCATTTGGCTTTTATATTTCTTTTCTAAGGTGCTCTTTTATGCATGAGTAACCCAAATGGGGGCTTTCCAGGGCAAGACTACTTGGCCTGCTCTCCATGCCAGCCTTTACATGCCTGCTTTTCTGTCTTGGATTGTAAAATCATTATGAAACCTGACTGTATCCTAATTGCTTGCTGTCCTCCATAGGAGTCATCCCAGCAGAGCCCACAGTGGGCCCATTTGGTCAGTTGTTGGCAATGCATTTTAGACAGCTCGTAATTCTGCTGTTTGTACCTCTGCGAAAGGCTGAACCCTACAAGCAATGTAGCTACAACAACCTTTAAATGCACTGCTGCTCTTCCCTTGACTACCCTTCCCATTAGGGTGGGAATTTAATCAGCTCATGAACTTGCATAATCTATTATGTTAAACCACCTCATCCGCTCTACAATTGCAGCCAGTACCTCAGGCATCTTGGCTGCTATAGGAGGCATCTGTGGGATCACAGCACTTAGGGTTGCCGCTGTTGCCCGCCATCTGTGGGCTGTGTTTTGCCGCCTGCTTTGAGCACAGGCCACACTGGAGATTGCCATATACACTAGGTCACTGCACTCGCCTGTAGCTGAACTCAGCGTTCAAGGGGAGGCCACAATCCTTCCCCAGCCTCCTTTAGCCAAATGCTGCAGTGTGGTGGGGCCGAATCAGGACCAGTAACCAGTACTTTGGCCTGAACTTTCCCGCTCTCTGATTTATCTTCAGCCCATACTTGGAGAGAGGTCTTCCTCTAGGAAACATCTTGGTCTCCTTCCGTGTTGGGAGCTTGGTTTGCCCAACACCAATAGACAGTTGAAATCTGATTTTTCCTACCACCATTCAAGACACTGCATGAAACTGATGATTAGCTAAACATGAACACTGGGTTATTCTTCCTTAAAAATGAGCTGCTGGACACATCATGCCTTAAACCCATCCATGTTTGGACACACAGAATCACAGGATGTTTGAGGTTGGAAGGGACCTCTGGAGGTCATCTGGTCCAGTCCCCCTGCTCAAGCAGGTCCACCTAGAGCTGGTTGCCCAGGATGATGTCTAGACAGCCTTTGAATATCTCCAAGGCGAGAGACTCTATCACCTCTCTGGGCAGCCTGTGCCAGTGGTCAGTCACCCTCACAGTAAAAAAGTGTTTCCTGATGTTCAGAGGGAACCTCCTGTGTTTCAGTTTCTGCCCTTTGCCTCTGGTCCTGCCACTGGGCACCACTGAAAAGAGCCTGGCTCCATCTTCTTTGCACCCTCCCTGCACACAAAATATTCCTTCTTGCCGATTAGACATCCTTGCTCTCAGCAGCTGTAACACTGGGGCCTTACCATTTACTCCTACACATATTAACGCTATCACTTTTGTTGCCTTTTTAGCCTCCTTTGGTGTCCAAGGCTGTTGAATGCCACTTCTGACAGCTAAAGGCCTGAAAGAAATGTTTGTATAGTAGTATTAGATTATCTAGTCTCCAACTAAAAATTAAATCCTACCAACATTCCAATGTTTCCATATCAGATTTTTAATTTTTTAAAAAATGTTTTTAATAAGCATTAAGAGGTGAACAGTTTTGTCACACTTTGGCATCCTTAGCATTCATATCACAGCCTGGAACTGCAGTCTTCCTTTTGTACTATAAACGCTGAAAGAAGAAATCAGCAATGTGCTACTGGCACTGCTTCACTTATCACACCAAAGGTTTATTGATTGAAGACTGTATTCCATTTCAATAAGCATTACCTATTTTAAAGCTACAAGATACAGCACAGGATAAAGAATAAGTATGTACCTTTCTAACAATATGAACCTTAAGTCATTCTCAAAACCCATCCTGAGATGTTGGAAAGAAATACTGAGCTTTATGTGTTTTTAGTCAGCTCCTGACAGTTGGATTGCACTAATATGTAATGCACAGACATATTTCCTATTTTAAGAAATCTGTTTCGTCCTGTTACAAAAAAATTGCTTTCAGCAAGCCTGGACAGAGATACTGCACCCTTTCAGAGCCTGCAAAGTATAAGAACATCCAGTTCTTCAGAAACACGCTGACCTTCTGGAAGCCACTCTACTGGCAGCCTTGCAGAAGACATTGTGCTCAAGGAGTCAGTGGTCTTGGACAGGCCATGTCTGCTCTGTTGGGCCTTGCATTTAGAGCCTGGGAAGCCTGTATGCTATTAATGTAATCTGTAACTTATAATATCTTTGGGAAAGGTAAGCTGTATGTGGATCAAGGGGTGGAACGTACCGATCCTGACTAGGAGCCTGTTGCACTTTTAGAAGGTAGTGACCCACATCACAGCTAACCTAAGCAGGTGCAAGCCCATGCTGCATGTCCAGGGTGGTCTTCAGGCCCGTGCTGTGCTGCTGACATCCTTCAGCTGCAGGATGAGCTCAGCCAGCTCACTGTAACAGAGGAGCCTGCACACAGCTCCCACTCAGTGCCACCTGCATGGCCTTGCCTTTATCTAACAGTGCAGTAACAAGTTGTTGTGAGAACATCCTTCGTCTTGTAAGACAATTATATAATAACTCAAATGGCCCAAAATGAGGCATATCCCTCCATGGACAGGATCTGTACAATGCACTGTGGGAAAATCTAACTGGGCTCCATCCAACACTGCACAAATATTGGTGCTTGGCATCTGAAGGGATGTAAGATTTACCTGCTATCTATATTCCTCTTCTTATTCTGTCTTATTAAAAGAGTTATTTTATTAAGCCATTTGTTTCAGGCCTTCCTTAGTGAGATCCAGAAAGCACCCCCTACCACCTCTCTCTAACCTCACCCCCCCGCCCCCAGTGTAGAACATTCTCCATAACCCTTCTGGAGCCTTATTCAAAATGGTGCTCTTGCCCAAAACTAAGTTGGTTTTCAATAAGGCTTTTTTGAGAGGTTAGAGCATTAGAGGGGAGATATGTGCAGAATTTGTGGGGAAAAACACACACACACTCTTATAGCAGCACGCACAGTCCAGGACAACCAGTGGGCAGGTCCCAGGTCCCTCGAGGGGGCTCTAGGAGCAGGCAGGTGGAGGGAGGGAGGGCTGGACCCTGGAGCCAGCAGGGAGCCTGGGGGCGTGTGCCTGGTTCCCACCGTCCCGCAGTGCTTCTGTGACCACAGCTCCTATGGTGACAATTTCCCACCCTTCTCCCCTCCGTTTGAGGTCTCCTTTGGTGAGGTGTTTCTAGGCAGCCCCCCAGCCCCCAGCCTCCATCCAATCCAGCTGCATATCGGGCTGTTGTTTTTCTAGGCAGGGGTTCCTTACTCTGCTCCTCCACTGTTTGTTCTTGCCTAGTTACTGTTTCTTTTGTTTGTTATATTTGAAGCAGTTTTTCCTAGTGCTCAAGGTTGTGCTTCTTCAGTGATGAACGACTGTCAGCAATTTCTTGATGATGCTGGGGCACCTGTCTTCAGCCTGCACCCATGCTTTCAAGGCCTTTGTTGTGGTGGGGAAATCTAAGTGTGGAATGACAAACAGCAAGAAACACTTGCTATCAAGCTCTGCTTCACACGGTAGTTTCTCAAAACAGCCAGATAACAAGCTCCATAGGCCAAAGCTGGAGCCTTGGGAAGTCAACATGAGGCAAAGTTAGTGTAAGGCTGGTGGCCCCTCACGAGCAAAGACAGTCCTCTTCTCACTGAGACACCAAGAATCACTCTTATGGGCAAGAGTAACACCTCTCCCATGCAGAGCCAGGAACCCACCTCACCCAGTCTAATGAAGTCTTGAGAATGCAACTATTATTAGCCCAGACTTAATTACCACTGAAAAAGAAAAGACCGCTGTCACAGACAAAAAGAAATTAAACCAACAAAAATAATGATACATTTAATATTGCCATACACATATTCCGCAGGGCTATGGCTAGCCCAAGCACCTGGACGTGCTAGCAGATGATGGGGCCTTGGACGGAGGTCTCGTTGGCTGAGTAGAAGAAGACCCACCTGATCTGGAAAGACCAGAGGTGAGAGTCAGTGACCTGGCGAGGCACAGAGATCAGATGGCACTAGAGGCCATGGTTGTATTCAAAGGACCCATGAATGCATACGTGCTCATGGGTACCAAGAGCAAGGCTGTGTGTACCTCTCACTGATGCACCTCAGGAGACATTGTAGAGCATCCTGGACTTGGCTCCTTTGCAGGTACATGGAAGAATAGGAAACTTCCCAAAGGGACCTGGAGGGTGGAGAGGCCTCCCTTTGAAAGGTAGGAGTCTTCAGCTTCCAGTCAGCATCTTACAAAGCAAATTCCCCAGCTCCTCCTGCCCTCTGCTCTTTCATATAATTCCCAGGCCACCAGGCCAAGGCCCCACTGGAAGCTTCTGTCCTACCAGACAGAGTGGCCTTGGGCACAACTGCACTCACCCAGCCCAGCTGGGCATAGCCAGCCTCAGCTCACGGAATATGTTTCCTGCCTGGTGCATGCAAACTTCTCTTCTTCTGCTCTTGGCTGATTCACCCCAGCTATGACCAGGTTTCATTCATTACTCTGAAGTCATATTGGGAGCTAGAAAATTTATCTCAGCCTATATGGCTAAAAACTCCATGAGAGGGGGGAAGAACTATGTTGACGAGCCATCTGCATCAAACAAAAAACCTCCCACTCCAGCACCATGAAAAGGCCTGAACTTGGGACCTGCTTTCATTACCCAAAACACAAGTAACTTGGAAACCTCCACCTTATGGCTTTGTTCCTATACAATCTTTTTTAATGTTAAAATATCCAATGACAAGCAAAAAAACACAGCTGAAAGACCCCATAGATAACAAGGTATCAGAAATGCCTGTTGGAGCATGGAAATCATAGAGCAAACAGGGTTTTAATTTGCCTGCATACAGCAAAACACTTGTTTCAGGTCTTCTTCACAGTGTTTGTCATTTGGGAAAAAAAGAAAAAGAAAAAAGGAGTGGGAAAAAAATAAGGAAGAGGCTCTGATGAGACCAGCTATGCTTCTGCTTTGTCAAGGCAGGTCTTAAGCCCAGAGCACTCTGGGCTTACTATCTTACTCTGGCACTGCCTTGTTCTGTGCTCATAGAGCAATCTTCTCTCTTTGGGTCATGGGAGAAAAGAGAGGCTCTGAAGGAAGAGGAGGTTAAACACACTGTGGAGGAAAGGGGAGGGGGTGAAGAAGAATAACAGGAAAATCATAACGGAGTAGATAAATAAACATAGTCTAATGGAAACAGCACAAGTCCTCTTATTACATTATTTTGTGGTTTCAAAGGCCTGGTCTCCGAAGGTGAATATAGACTTTTAGTATCTTCCTTATGCATACTCCAGTATTTCCTTGGTCATTTAGCATAAGAGAGTAACCAAGAATGCTTTAGCATCCCCCCAGAAGGTGGATGCTGAAATGCCAATCAGCAGATAAGGAATGAGCAGCCCAAGCTATAGCCAGATGGAGGTTCTGCTTTGCATGGCAGTGAAAGCACACTGTGATCGTGTGTTGGTGTTTAGTTGCTCTGATACAGCATCACATCTGACCCTTAAAAGTCATTTAAATACCAATGATCTTCAAATTCTACAATCACCATTCTGCATTTCATTCATTTCCATCCGTATTCCACGTAATGATGGGTCAATCCTGTTCTTTAAAGACCCAGCATCTTTGAACCTTGATACAGCTAAAAGATATGTTAGAACCAGGCATGCGTCTTGCCTACTCAGGTTGTGCCCAAGCCACTCACTGGTAAGTTAATGACATGCAGAGCATGTTCTGAATCAACTCATTGCAAAAGTACTGTATTTAGGGAATTTGTTTTGACAAACCAAAACAGCCTGCTCATGCTTTTTTTTCAAGTCAAGGGCAGAATTTACACTGACACCAGCTGAGACAGGAATTCTCTGACTCTTCAAGGTTATAAGATGTGTCAGTTTATATATGCAGCTGCAGCATGCTGAACATGACTGGCCTGTCTACTGGCTCAGGAAACAGTGCAGCCACATAAGCAACCACCAGTCCATGGGCAAGCAACTTTTTTTGGGGAAAAAGTGTATCAGAGAAAGAAAAAAAAAGTTTTGTTTTTTCCCCAAGCACACTCCATTGGCTGCTCAGTACAGTCAAAGCAGCAAAATAACTTCTCTGAACATTTGTTTTTTTGGCATGTGGGGGGAATCAACAAAGACCTGGTCAGCCTCATTTCATTATTTGCATTCATGCCTGGCTGCTGCAGGATGTAACACCTCGCTTTGTCTGGAAAGAGAGCAAGCATTCAGAACACATTACTCACAGGCTGCAGCTCCTGGCAAAGTCACCTTCATGCCACATAACTCGCAGGTAGGGAACACTGCACAGTGACTGCAGCTTGCGAGGGAACTCTCTGAAACCACTTGCCCCAACTCCTACAATATCCTGTCGATATCTACAGGGCGAGATCCTGCTCGGGCATAAGTGGCTCATGAACTGTGACCTGTTGCCTTTGAGGATGAGAAGGACCATTACAGCCTTGTGATTTGATTTTCATATCACAAAACATGACAAAAGGCCAACTTTTCCCTACTGAGGCTACCTTCTCCCTATGCTCCGCCTACAGTCGAAGGATCAGGAGGCTCCTGTAGATGGCTACTGAGAAGACTATCTTAGGCTTCAGTCACTTGGCCTGTTCAGCCTACAGAAGAGGAGACTGAGAGGAGACATCATCATGGTCTACAGCTTCCTCACAAGGGGAAGAGGAGGGGCAGGTGTCTGTCTCTTCTCCCTGGTGACCAGTGACAGGACCCGAGGGAACAGTAGGAAGATATGCCAGGGGAGATTTAGGCTGGATATTAGGAAAAGGTTCTTCACCCAGAGGCTAGTGGAGCATTGGAACAGGCTCCCCCGGGAGGTAGTCATGGTGCCGAGCCTGACAATATTCAAGAAGCATTTGGACAACGCTTTCAAACACATGGTGTGAATTTTGAGGTTGTCCTATACGGGGCCAGGAGTTGGACTCAATGGTCTTTGTGGGTCCCTTCCAACTCAGGATATTCTATGATTCTATGATTCTCTAGTATCCTGCTTAATGTGCAAATGCAATTAGTGTTCGAGCCACAACTGCAAAGAGTGACTTTCCAGTGCCTTCTCCAAATGTTTCTCACTCCAGTAATCTGTGATTCTGCTTCCAAGAACTGGGTGGGTTATGGCAGGTTGTGCTTAACCAAATGATTTAAAGAACTAGCAGGAGGCATGCAATAAGGACTTCCCCAGTGCGTAACTGGATTACTTGGCTGCACCATTCTCCCTCTCAGCTGTCATCTCAGGGCTTGCCCTGTAAAGAGCATCACTGGGCTCCAGCCAGTCATCAAGCTACAAAATTCTTTTTCATAACTTAAATCAAAAACTAGAGGAAATTAATTTATTTCCTTTTTTTTAGATCCTTTTCTTTAATTTCCAATTAAAGAAAAATTAATAACATTTTTCCTGCCAAACTCCCCAAAGCTCAGACAGGATTTCTCCTGGACCTCTGAAAAGACTAACCACAAGGAGACATAATTTAGTCAGTTTATACTATATCAATTCCACAGGAATAAAAATGCAGGTAACAGAGCTCAGTACAGTGATCAGTTTTATTTTGCAGGAATCCAAGTACAAATTCAGCTTTGATTTTGTCAGATACAGTGTTAAAATTGGAAAGAATGAAAAAATCCAAAGGAGACACACTGCACATTTTGTTCATGGGTTATTTCTTGTGGAACAGGTGTTGATTTCTTTCTCTCCCTTCCAGAGCCAAAGGCAAGCCCTAATCAGGCTGCCAGGTTTACAATCCATGCACACTGAAGGTGTACCGTCAGTGATTCTCCCAACAATGTATCAGCTTACAAAAGAGTTAGCTGCCTTAACTAAAAGCTAAGTTGATTGCCTTCTAAGAAGAGAATATCACATTTCTCCACTTATTCTATCTTGCTAGGTACATAATGGAGGTACTATTATTTCCTTCCTAAAACAGCATCATAGAGTTTTCCAGTCCTCTTGACTTCAACCTCTCCAAAGCCAGCTGCCTCAAGGAGCTTGCTGTACTCTGCTGCTGTTCGCTCTTTTCCTTCTGTCTGCACCAACATATTCATCGAATACAGTTGGGTCTCCAAAGGCCCACTTCTGTCTTCATTCAGAAGCGATTCAACCAGCAGCACTCCACCGCCTGGTTGAATAAAGAGAAATAAAATACATGCTGAGCTCTGAGAAGACGAGATATTTTTCAGCTCAGTTATTAGATTCTAACCTTTAGTTTCAGGAAGAAGCAGCCTCTACATTAAGTCATATTTCAGCATCACAGAAGACAACAAAAAAATGCATCAGGGCGTGCCTCTGCTTGACTACGTAGGTACTGAAGAACCAGGGCTGAAGGGAATGCTACAGCTGGGATGGAAACTCCCATTTCCCCCAGCTGAAATTCACAGGAGCTGGGCTTACTGATTTTGCTGAGAACCCAGCTCTGTAGGCAGTATTTTCAAAGCTCAAGGGTTCAATGTGATGCTTAATGGGATTTTTACTAAGATGTATACACCTGCCTGTCTAAACAACCCCCCAAATCCCCAGTCCTTATACCTAAATATGTTGAAAGAGGAGTCCCTGTGTGGAAGGAGGCTAAAACTGGAAGCCAGATAATGAGAATTTAGACCAGGCCCTATTTGGCTTAGCTGCACACAGCTGGCTTAGGAAAGTAAAATGTTAAACCAAAAAAATCCCTGCACTGAAACTCTGCCACACAAATTGCACATCGAGACTGGTATGCTTCACGTAACTGATGGGCAAGAGTCTCCCTGCTCTTCAAGAGCTCACACCTACCAGGTTTGCAAGCCTTGTGGACTTTTGCCAGCAGCTGCCTGCATTTGTCATCATCCCAATCGTGCAGTATCTTGGATAAAATATACAGTTCAGCTTCTGGAATTGAATCATTAAAGAAGTCTCCTGTAAAGCAAGAATGCATGTATTACACAAAACCCCCAAAACACAGAGGGCTGAGTTAAGCAAATATTTTCAGTTCTGTCCAGTTCTAAAGACTCTGGGCTTGCCGAGTCAAAAACCCACATCAGACAGCAACAGAGCTACCAGGTAAAAGTCCTCTGTGGCACTGCATAGGGGATTTTGTTCTTGTTCAGTCTCAAGAAGGTCTGAAATATTTAAAAGCAGCAGCTCATCTGAAACACCCTTTGATGCACAGCAGAGCATTTGGGTCTAGGTTTTCTGCAATGACAGGAACTCAGATTCATAAAGCATTTAGAAGAGGAGACAGTTTCCCATGGTTTCTGTTATGGAAAAAAGGAAAGAATTTTCCCTTATCTAAGCAAATTTTTAGAGACCTTCAGTAACCACAGAGCTACATCATAAATCCATAAGGAAAAAATACACATCTCTCACCTCCTAGCACTAGCTTCATCATCATGCCTTTTGTTTAGCACCTGGTATACTGCATTCAGATTTTTCTGCCTGCATCTTATTTTATCATTTTCGCTCCCATTTCTTTGCCCCACTGGCACACATAACATTTCCTGTGTTTCTCCATCTCTGTTTTCATATACTCCCTTCCTTCCTCAAGGCTTCTTTCCTCTCTCTGAGCTTCAAGCAATATTAAGTCATGCAGAGAGGAAATTAGGAAGGCAAAA
>WAAD01002623.1:2971-79422 GCA_013389945.1 Fregata magnificens
CCCCAACAAAGCAGGGTGGCTGCATCCAGACTACTTATTTAGATAGATCCCTGCTTTGTGCTATCCCCTAACTCACATGCAGAGATTATGTGGAAAATGTTTGTTGATATGGCTAGAGCAATTGCAGAGACCATGCAAACAATTGAACTGTTTGAACAATCATCAGCCACTGCTCAAGGCTTGACCTTGTTTTGTTTACTGGTATAGACATAGCCTACAGCACTCACAGAAATCTGTTTACTTTGTCATTGATGCAGCCCTGTTGTCAGCAGAATAAGCATTTGTCTTTTTCAGCATTCATATTCCTTCATTTTTTTCAGGTTGCAGCTAGGTTTCTCTCCACTTCATCAAGTTTGAGGACACAGTGTTTATCAGCCATCGTCTTCAGGTGGTTCTGAATGCCGAGTATCCACTATGACAACTCTGTGTGACTCATTTTATTTCACTGTTTCATTTCTAACTCCTCTCCTTGCGTCTTTACAGAGACTATGAATGCTTCCAGTGACGCAAAGGACAGTTTTTTCTGGAAACCCATCAGTCCCAACGTCTGTGCCTTTTATATTTTTTCTGTAAGTAGGCACTGCTTTGTTTGACTTCAAGTTCTAGTGTCTTTTTTCTTACCAACCTCAGGACACCAGAGCGGGCAATAATACAAAAAAGCCCATGTTCTTTAACTGGCTCTTTATTAAGTTTCAGAGATGCTGCACCTGTAGCCCACCAGCTGCACAAAGGCTGACTTCCTCATGCTCCTTTCAAGTTCTTCCTCCTTACAACCTGTACTGCTTCCTTCAGGTTTGGTGTTGGTTGTTGCAGGAAGGAAGCCACCATCTAAGCTATTCTCCCACCCACTTTCCTCTGGGGTAGGAGTAAGCAGGTACAAAGTCCTAGCTATTCATTCATTCCAGGACCCATCTCCTCAGGTAACCTGCAAAGAGGAAAGGGATTCTTGATCTGTTCCTCTCAGACATGCATAGTCCGGATCACAACCTAGGGAAAGTTCCTTAGGTACCAGCCTTTAAAGAATATCACAGAACATCCGTTGCTGAAGAAAGACATCTGCATCCTCTGGATTATGTAAAACAAACATCTGGCAGCCATGGCTTCCTCTTAGCTTTGCTGTTGTATGTAGTAAATGGAAGTCCCAGCTCCCACAACTGTCATTTGGCTCCAGCAAGCACTATGACTCCCCTTTTGTGAGAAATGAAGAATAATCTGGCTAAATCCCAGTTTCAGAGCTAGCAAACACCAAAAGTCCAGTCCCTCCTGCTGTTGTTAAAAGCTGGCTCCCCACTTCCAGGGATTAGCAAACTATGCGGACATTCTTAGGAACTTAAAAATCAGCAGACTTCTGCTTTGCAAGCTCCCAGCAGAAAGGAGTAGAGCTACTCTCCATTTCACTGCCACGACCAGCAATTTTCAGAGCCCTGGAGCAACAATGATATCAATATCAAGCAAACTTTTGATTCTCATCTTTTGAATCTTGCTGCAACTCAAGTGAACATGTGGAATCTTCAGCAAACTCTGGACTAAATTATTTCTAAGCAAATAAATATACAAACATCCTATAATAACAAGCTAAATCCAGAGACCTAGCACCCAATAAAAGCAATGAAAAAGGCATCAGTGTCTGCAATAGCTTTCTGGAGTCCCAACACATTCTCAGAGAAGGATATGGCCCTGCCTCACTCTGTATCCCCATAATCAATCCCATACCAGAAGTCCCCACTGAGCCTGTAACAATGCACACTGTATATACTGCCCTTCTATTGTCTCTTTTGTCTTTGCCTAAGGAAAATACACTGATTCTGCTGACAGTGAAGGCTCTGTAGCTGTGGAGCTGAAAACTAGATTTTTCTCCAACTCAAACAAAACTAAGTTAAGAGGGAGACAAAACACACAGGGGAACAGTGTGTGTACCTCAGTAGAGCTATATCCTTTCTCACCTCAACTGCACTCCCAGGGATGAAAACAGAGGTAACACAGGCAATTACTACAGAGCCCCTTTTAAAGAGGGGGCTACAGAGCCTCTCTGAATGTTTCTTTCCTGCTCTATATGTAAAACCCCAAAATGAAACATGTATCTCTACTTTCCAGAAGAGAAATAAAGTCTTATCTACCTTATTACTTCAGGTTCCCTCAAATCTCAAGAGGAAACTTTCTGTTTTCTCCTTCTTTTAATTTTCAGATTTAGTTGCATTCAGGCAGAGAGAGCCCATGGTATCCATCTGAGGTCATGGAGTGACCTGTGATTCACATGCAATCATTTTTACCATTTTGAGAACTCTCAACAATTGGACTTTGGCTTCAAGAACCTATCTTCTACCAAAACAGCTATCACTGCTGATCTCTCATTTTTCTACCTAAAATCAGCCTGTCTGTATCTTTCCTGTAAATCCAGGTACTCACTATAAGTAGCCTGTAAGGTATTGTAGAGCTCATACAACTACAGTAAGAATCACAAGATTTGTTTTTTCTACCTTTCCCAATGTACACATCCACCTTCCCTCACTAGGCTCTGAGAAAATGTTAATCAATATATTCATTATTTGGTCACATTTATATGTCTACATAGTTAATGGTGCCAGTAGAATGAACAAAACTGTGGTAGTAATATCCGCTACTAATAAAGAGCAGAATAAGTCAAACGCATTAGTTAATAGGGGGATTAGCGGAGGTAGAGTTGGTTTTGCTTATTATACAAGTTTGCCTTTGTCATTTCTCAGTGCACAGTCTGTCTTTTAAGATCAAATTTGGTGATCTACTGCAACAATGACAATAAAGACCCTGTTACCACTGTTGAATCAACGGGCTTTGCACTGTATATACAGTACAAAATACATGCATAAGCCTGGCAGCTGCTAAACTCATTGATGTATAACGCCAGTCCCAAAATAGTGATATTTCACTTCTGGAGCTTTATAAATTGTTAAAGAAATAAAATCTGCCTTTGGGAAATAAGGTTTCTTTATGTATCATCATACCCATTCCCTCCTCCTCCCCCCCCTTCAAGATTAAAACAAATAGTGTTGAGGCTATAAATCATCCCTATTGGCACTGGAAAGCCCTCAGAGATCTTCCTTCTGTGCCATTTCAGTAGACAGAAAGTCTAATGTACAGAGAGGTGATGTTGCTTTACTTTTTTTTTAAGTAGAGAGTCAGAAAAACATGTCCCTCCTTGATCTCTTCAATGTACATCAATATTTCTTCAGTTATTTAAAGTTATTGCACATGCTCCTAGTGGTTTCAAGGAAAGTCACCGGGAAATGAAACATGCCTGGGAATTTTAGCTATCATTATCTTGTGTGGAGACGTGCATCCTGAAACACCATTTAAACACTGTGGGCAATGCCAGTGATAAGACTGCACCAGTCACTCTGTCCTGAAATATATATGGGTTTGAAAACTCATTTGCAGAAACTCAACCTCCATTGCTTGTTTTTCACTGAGCACAGAATTGCCCAATCTATAATTGGATAAGTGATAATCCAAGAATTGCATTTGTACCATGAAAATTCAAGTTGAGAATTTCAGTAGTTTATTTTAAATTGTTTTTCTGGTATTATTTCTGAGGGGTAAAATCCTTTCCTAGAAATCACTCCTGATTTTCACAAACATTAATCAAACATTTCTGAAACATCCACCCACTTTCATTTTTCAGTAACGTGAACTGTCTTTTCACCTACCCATTTTTTCTTAGCCTCATTTCCTCTGCTTTCACTTCAATAAATAGGGGAGAAAACGTAAAGGTTTTCGCAGAGCTTCTGAGCTTGGTAAACATGAGCTTTATATTAGAATTTCCATCAGTTACAGCAAATTCATAACCAAAAAGAGACGGCCTTCTCTCCTCCCCCCTTTTTTTTTTTTCTCTCATTGCAGGGGAAGAGACAAAAAACAAAACCAAAACCAAAAACCCTAGGACAAAACTAACAATCCCTAATATGAAATCAGAAGGTTATTTTACTCATAAAAGCAAGTAAGGAAGATAACTGTTTGTAGGCTGCATTTTTTCACTTGTAACACTGCGGAGTGCAATTGAAGCAGAAGAATTCCCAGCCATGCTATCTTCCTTTCCACCGTAATTGCTCTCCTCAATGGAGAGTCACTGTTAGAAGAAACACTGAAGCACGAATGGTACAGAGCCACCTCAGCCCATCACTGCAGCATTTGAAACACCCTTAGGCACCCTCAGGCACAGATATAAGCACTATAAATTAGCTGATGGCTGTATGAGTCCTTGGACCTTACTTGCTTAACTGAGCACATGGAGAGCTCGCCAGCAACAGTGGCATTACTCTATGTGTGTAGTTAAGAGCACGGAAGTATTTTTGCAGCATTGGGACTTAAGAGAGCAAAAGATATCCTGCTTTATCACAGTAAATCATATCACTTTGATCTTAGGCATATTTAGGCCTTTGTAGGCTTTCTCTACTAATCTCCAGTTTAATAGGCATGAGCTGGATTCCCATTCTTGCGTCAGCCAGGGTAAGCACAGCCTCTGCAGAGTGGGACTGAGAGCCTGTGAGACCCCAGGAAAGGCATTGGGAGCTCTTCTGTTGTGTACATGTTTTATTCTCAACTGAGCATCTTTCACAAGTGTTCAATCCACACACAAACACATCCCAAGCCTGCTCTGCCTCTAAACAACACTCTTCCCGCCCGCTGACGCAGGTACCTTTAGATAATTTTTCCTGAGCCGTTTGGGCTCTGGTTTACTCTGCGCTTGCCCCCATATTGAATCAGCATCTGCTGCCATCATATGATACAGGTACAGACCTCATCCGAACAAGGCCGATTGTATCACATCATCTGGCCTGGCATTTGTCTGTCACGCTGGGGCACGGAATGTGATACCAAGCTGACAAAAAGCAGCACACGGCCCTGCCTGGAGAGCCCCTTTGTTCATCTAAGCCTCCCCTGCTGCTTTTGTAACTCCAAATGGATTTCTGATTCCCTATCTCCTGGCCTTTTCAAGCCAAATGGTTTGGTCAGATCACAAGACAGCAGGTGCTGCTCCGCTCAACATTTGCACCTTCCAATCCAAACACACCTCTCTCTACCGACCCTTAAAATCAATCAAAGGGACTTATCAGTTTGTTTTAAGCTTTGATGTTTGTCTGGGGTTTGTTTATCTAGCAGTTTATTCCTGGGAGTATGTTCTTGACATCTTGGAGTAGGTGGTAATTAGCAACAAGGAAGAAGGGTTGAGATAAGAAGTGGAATTTGAAAGTGGTGATACTTGGGGAGCCAGCTGCGCCGCCGCGTCCCCTCCTGCTTTCGTCTCAGCCACTGAGGCGAGCTAGAGACAGCAAAGGGGGGAACAGCAACCACCCTGCCCTTTCAACAAACACTGGCTGGCCATGCCGTGCCACCCGGCGTGGTCCTCTGTGGAGAAGGAGCCCATGAGGGGCCCGCTTCATCCCCCTCCCGCAGTGTCGCCGCCTCCTCCGCTTCACGGGCCCTCATTAGGCCTGCCTCTGAAGAGCCCTTTTGTCTGAACAAACTTTCTACCTGTTGGTTTCGCTGCACGAGCAATTTGATTAAAAGAAGGCTTGAGGACCAGGTCTTGCCATCGCATGACATCCTTTATATCTGCTGTCTTCTACTAAGCGGCATATAGAGCAAAGATGACTCAATTGCTTCTGTAACAGGAACAACAAATGCTGGTGTATCTCTGCATTTAAGGCATTCACTACATACACACATAGGGGCTTAAGTGTGGATGTGGCTTAAATAATTGCACACGTACCTGCACACCCTATGGACTGTCTGGTGTATTCATACACATGCACAAACAGAGAGAGGCAAAGAGCACTGACAGAGCAGAGCAAAAATTTTTGCTCCAAACAGCCTTGGACTTAGCACATGTTTGAAATATGAAGCCAGGCCTGGACCTGAATTTTGCAGATGGCCCCTATCTTTATAACCTTCCCAACAGAATTCCATACAATAATGTAAGCCTTTAATTGCATTTTTGAGTACATAACGTGGAAGCAAAAGCACACTAACCTACTCCCACACTGCGCAGCCTGCAAAAGGACCCACATAAGTACACACTGCGTGCTCAGGAGAGGAAGGGATTCTTGCGATCAGGAGGCTCCTGAAGTGCCCTAAAGGGCACGGAAAGAGGCTTATTCTCTGTACTGGCTTGTGGAGCAAAGCCAGAGTGCGGACAAGAGTGTAAAGCAGGAGTTTTTCAGAGGCTAGCTGGAAAAAAAAGCCTCCTGCTCTGAACTGGGCCACAAAATTATTTTCTCAGTTCTTTGAATGAACCCTAATAGCTAAAAGAAAACCCAACATGTTTTGGGTCAATCCAATTCATGATTTATCTTCTAAGCAAGCAAGACCAGGATTTTGTTTAGAACAGTCAGATCCTGATCAACCCCCACTTGCACTCTTCCATTTCCAGGATGGGGGCTAGTACTTTTAAGTCCACATTTTTGTTATGATTATTACATTTCTCAAAGCTCCAAAATACTGATTTTTTTTAAAAAAAAGAGGAAGCCTTTACCAGAAACATTCTTTCCTTTCTTTTTTTTTTTTTTAGCCCCCAGGGGAAAATGATGCATTGAAATTAACCTGAATATCTATATGAGCAAAAATCCTCTGCCTTTCTCAAGATCAGGCTCTGGGCAAACTATTTCACCCAGCTGTACTCCGGAGGATCCCTGTGGGAGGGTGCAAGCTCACTTGGCGAGGCACTCTCTGTTCAAGTAGTAGATGACTTCACTCTCATTATGCACATAATCTTTTCCTACACAGTGTACATCAAACCAAAATTATACTGCATGTGTTAAGCTTGTAAGTGCACCATTTTATAATGATTACATTGCTTGTGTCCCAAGGACATTATAAAGGGGGTATTTCTGCCACTGCTTATGATTCTGTATGTTGCCAATAAGAAGCAGGCTTTTAGCTGCATACAGAGCAGGGCTGTAGCTGTATACATTAAGAAGACAATACTTAATAAAAGCCAGCCTCAACTTTGAGGTTGCCCTTAAACTAAATGCCTTTTATGCCAATTTTTTTTTTTTTTCCTCAATACCAGTATATGCATCTACAAGTGACAAGTCATCATTGCTAAATATCATGTATAATCACAGTTTGGATTGAAATGGTGCCTTCAAAGCACTGCAAATACCTGTCATTAGATATTGCATTACAACCATTTGTTTCTAATGGAGCTGTCTTTTCCTGCTGGCATTGATTTACCAATCAGGCATCAGAATATTAACAGATACAGTCCTGCCTCATGTAGGAAGACAATATGACAATTCAGACTTCATAATCCTGAGACTATTAAACTCTTTTTTTTTTACTCTATTAGACATCACAGTAAAAAATAAACAAAACAAAGCAAAAAGGCCCTCAGCAACACCAGGCATTTGAATTCTGTATACCCTTTCCCGCATATAAACATAGATTTTCTGTTCTGTTTTGTTCTATACAAAACTCAGCAACATTGTCCACTTTCGGTTCCAATGTTTGGTGTCAACAGAAGTTTAGGATCTAGTTCTGGTCCCCACTGAAGTCATGGGAATCTTTTACTTGATGTTAATGGGAATTGGATCAGGCCAGTAATTGGAGACGCTGAAAAGAATCCCAGATGCTGCATAACAAATGAACTATCCACTGAGGTATTCCCTCTGGTCTGCGAAGCTGCCACTGGGAATTGCTGCTACCTTTCTGTGGAAATGCTGCAAAAAACCGGATGTCAGATGTCAAAGCTGCCGGCCCCTCAGAGAGTTTTAGTGACACAGAAAGTTCTTAAAAATCTAAACAAAAAAGAACCTCACCAAGTGAATGAGCTAACTATTGGGCTTTTCCTGGGGCATAGGGATACTTGAAAACAGCAAAATCATGCTGCTAATATTTGGGAATCTGTCCTTTGGTAGAGCAGGTCAATTCTGTCTGAATCTGGTTCCCTGAACAATGGTGTGAGACAGAATTCTTCAGCTCTTCGCATGTCAAATTTAAAGCAAAACAAAGCAGGTTAGTAGTTTTATTTTCGTTTCTTTATTCATTCCTAAGATCCCCTATTCTTTGCCTAGCAGCTTCCATGCCTGATCAGCTGTGGAAGTTGCAAATGTACTTTGCATGCCCCTTTGCCTCCTTCCACAAACTTTGCAAAGGGGTCAAGCATTCTGCTGTAATGTGTGGGATTCACCTCCTGTTAGCATTAAAAAGGTGCATCCACCTCAGATCCAGTCACAGCGTTGATGTGCAGAGGCAGAACCACAGTTAGAGAAAAGGATGTAGTGATTCATCCTTTCTTGAAAAATGACTCAAAGAGGAAATTGCGTGCTCTGAAATGACATACCTCATTGTAACCTGTTGTGACCATGCCCGCCTGCCATACCATACTCTGCCTTTCCCCTGGAAATTAGACAGACATGCCAGGCACACTTCAGGTATAAACCACTACAAAGACAGTGAGCTTCCTATTTGTCTGCCATTCTTTACACAGCTGACAACTCCCAAAGTCTTGCTGCCACGATGATCCAATTCAGTGTCACTGGAGACACCCAAGGTAAGTTTAAGTGAGTAAGAAGGGGTGTGAGAAACCAACATAAAATGCACATAAAAGTTAGTAGAAAACAAAAAGGGACTATGAAAAGGAAAAAAAAGTGTGCCTAGTGTGAATTATTTACTTTTCTACATTCATAATTCTCACCGAATAGAACGGTAATGAATCCTTTGCTAGAAACAGTTCTTAAAATTGCTGGCTGTGGCAGGAGGTTTTCACATCAGAGTATGGACTCCTGTTCTACTCTAACCCTACAACATGAGACCACATGATTTTGTAATTAAGTCATAAGTCTATTCCTAGTTGTCTGCTATAGACTTTCCACATCAACTTGCATAAATTGCTTTCTTTTCTTTGTTTTTAGAAGAAACCCTGTACCTTGTTCATTGTGCGAATTAGTAGAAATCAATGTTAAGTTAGCCCATAATGAGTGAGCTTCTGTGTCAATCCACCCGTGCAACACAGAGCCCTAAAAGGGCTAAGGTAGTCTTCTACAAATGTACAACTGCAGTTCAGGAAAAGTTGTTGACTGCTGAGTAGGACTCTGGTTCTCTAATGCTAGCTGCTCTGCATAGCATAGACAATACAGACTTCAGCTATGTTTTCTGAGAATAAGGTAGCAATATTTACCTTTGCATGTTTGTGGGGACATCAATGAAGCATTGACATTTTGCTGCATTGAAAGAAGCGTGAGATTTCCCTACTCAAATATCTTAAAAAACTAACAATGAAAACCACACTTGCAAGTTTCCTATTCCCCTTCTTCTCATCGCAAAACGAAAATTCATTGTAACCAGATTCTTTGCGAGCACAGTGAATTTTGCTTCGCTGACTTGGGCGAATCAGTATTTGTCTGCAACACCAAGGCTTTCAATACATACTCAGCAAGGCTTAATATTGGCTTCTGGGATAGGTAAAAGAATAATTAAAAAGTTAATTAAGGATAAACCCCCATTTCCAAATTCTCATAAAAATCCACACAGCTACTTCTCATGATGCACATCTACAGGATTTTTCTTAGGCCACTTAGTAATTTATTCTGAAAGGTCTGAGGAAAATTATTCAGTCTCTTTCTATCTCAGGTTCCTGGCTGTGAAATAGGGACCTCCTTTGCTCCTCCATTTTGTGCATGGTTTGTCTGTTTAAACTCCAGTTTCTTTAGAATGCAGATCTTTTCTGTAGTCATATGCATGTTAGGACTCACGTTAGGTGACAGATCCACATGCTCCTGTAACAGCAACAACAATAACAACAAGTCCTCAGGTGTTTTTAAAGAGCCTTAAAGACACACATTTAGCTAAAGCAGAGGCTGCTATCTCTGCTCTACAAAAAAACAGTAAATGTCTACCCCTGAACTGCCTTACTAGCTCTAAGTCAGTCTTCTGCTAAGTTTAGGATGAACCAGTTCTTTGCACAAGTAGCAAGCATCTCACAGGGATTTTGCTGGGGGATAAGGACTCTGCGAAATCTTAGTATCTCTGAAAAATCATTAGGAGGCTGAAGCAGCATGCTTTCTTAGCAAAGTCCTAGTATAAACTATGGCAGAGGGAACTGATATGAGGGCTCTTGTAAATGCCTCATGAAAGGCTTATACCAAAAGCCTCTCAGAAATGCGCCCTGTCAAAGAGGACAATAACCATGAAAAGACAGGAAAGCTTATGATTTTATGTTTTATTCATAGTTTTGCATCAGTCTGGTGTTTTATAGCACTAACAAAATTCGGCATTTGGCTTTCTCATGAGACTTTTTTTCCCAGCTTGTGGAAATAACACAAAAGTACCAGATGACATGATATCTGGCAACATATATGGCTCACTTTGGCATTAAAAAGGCCAATGAAAATCATAAAGCAACTCACATACTGAGTTACTCAATTATATATCTGGTTCATCCAAATTTCATTTTTTCCCCTCTGTCTTTTCTGCCTGTTTCCCTTTTTGATCTCATAGGGTTATGCACAGAACCCTAGCAAGATTTCAACGAGAAGGGACAGTCTTGCTCACACATGCAGAAAACCTGATTTGGGGATCAGTTTTAGCCAACTAGTTATGACAATGGCCGATGGCCAATGCCCATTAACAGTGTAATGCCAATGAGCAGATAATCTAATTGCCACAAAGGAAAGGTTAACCAATCTACACTGCTCCTCTCTCTCTATTACTCCTCAGTCTGGCACTAGAGTCTCTAGCCACAGACACAGAAATTGTTCTGTAATGACAGGCATCACCAAATATAAACAGCTGGTAACCCTAAAATTAGACCCGCCGGCTCTCTCTTGGTTTGGGGATATGTTTTATTATACCTTTCAACTGGCAAGCAAACTTTAAAGTTAATTTAACCCATTACAAGACCCTTTTATCTAATGGTTGGGCCTGTTGCTTTATGTACACTCTCTTCATTCTTATGAGGGGTTTTGCTAGCACAGAAATAGAATTTAGCTAAAACTAGTTGAAAATTTTCCATATAAAATACATTCTGGCAGATAACTGGAGTTCTTGATTAAGCGAGATTTTTTACATCTGAAGTTTCTCCTGTCTTCAGAAAACCTCGGCTTTCAAGTGACCAGACAGAAGAACCATTCAGCAACAAAATTAATCTGGAATAATTTTCAGTTTTCAGCTGCAAGGCCTCCTGGCCAAGGACTCATACAGCATACTATATGGGGCAAGAAGGCAGAAATACTATGATTCCACCCCTGGGATGCATGCTAGTGAAGAAATCTGGGGGATAGCAAAAACCTCAGGCATAAAACACCCTAACTACAAATATTGTGATGCATCACTTAAAATTAATTCTGCATTTCTCAGTCTAAACTTTTCAGTTGTTTGGATTGTCATTAAATTTTGAAATGTTCTCTGGGGAATAATCAATAAAGGGAAATACAATTAGCTGTTGATTTTGCCCCAACCTAGAAAAAGACTGATATCTTCAAAGTTAGATATGCATGTCTGAACCCTGGCCACTCATCTTTAATACCTATACATTTAGGGCCTGATTTTTTACACCTGTATTTGACTTTTTTTAATCTCTGAGCTCAAAATTAGCTGGAATAGTTGCATAACAAATTTATGTTTATTATTTAATTCATTTTATGCAAACACTCCCTCTTTGACAAGACAATGTTCATTCTGTCTTCCCATATGACCACCATTAGTGGAGGCATAGTGTCTCTTAGTAATACTGCCAGATTCTATTAACATGTTTCTTTTATTTTTCTGGTGTAGACTGTTTGGATGTAAAGCTGAATCTCTCCTACAAGAACTGAACAAAGTGAAATTTTCTGAGCCCCTTCATTTTTTCCCCCACTCTATATTTAGTTTAAATGCTAACAATGACTGAGGGTTAAGATATTTGCTCTGACATTCACAAATGGGTGGAACAGGCAACACTCTATTAAAACTGCTAATTAGGGAAAAATTTAGGTGGGAATCACGCTTGTACATTGGTCACAGGGAAAACTGGCAGGGTCAGGGAACCTTGCACGAAGTACAGGATGAAAAGGCACCTCGTGAGTCATATGCTGAAATCACTTCTAACTGGGAGCAGCACACATCTGGCAGCGATGAATGGCAGATGATGGGATACCTTTTTCGTCCTCTCTACTCTAAGCCCACCAGAAATCCCATGACTAGCTTCTGGTTCTCATGACTGTTAGCAATAACAGTACACAGGCAGGAAGAATATTTCTTCAGACTTCAATCCAACAGTTTTTCCTGGGGCAACGATTGGCCAAGCCCACTCTGCAGAGCTGCAGGAACATCACATGGGACCTTGCGTGTCTCCCAGAACATGAGGACTTCCAGCATCTCCACTTCATGGCTGTTTACCTGATTTTTACTTCCGCTTTTCAGAGAAGCAAGCTCCTGTCCTTAGCACCACAAAAGGTGGAAAATGGCCTGTTTCACCACTCTGTCAGAGTCTGTTAACACACCTTAATAAAGTCAAAGCTATAATTTAATAGTGATCACATGCAACATCATTAAAAGAGATCAAAGTTAGTTTTTTTTCACTTCCTTTCCCACAGCTTCTTTATATATCTGAGTTTGTAGCTTAGAAATCCATCAGTATTTCTCAGAAATTTTCTTATCTCAAAGGCCGCCATCTCCATAAATGTTAAAATACCTCATTCTGGGAGCACAATGAGAGTAATGAAATGGTTTACAAACACATTATTGATTTGGTTTTCAAACTTGTGTAATCTGCTTGAAAGTAGATCCATCTTTGAAAGCATTCTGGTCATTTTATCAGCTTCTCTTTCTCCCTCAGCTTCCTAAAACAAAAAGCAATTATACTGTTTAGTGCACTGCTACAGAAGCAAATGAGGGCAGAATTCTGCTTCATTATACAGAAGATTTCATAGTAGTTTGGTGAGTCCTAGTGTATCTCCAGGCATATGAAATGCAGTGCATTACTTAATAAAGTGGAAGTCATGCATGTATGGCAGTAGTCACACAGGCTACTTTTCCAATATCATGTTGCCTCTGAATAGTCCAGTCACAGAACACCAAAGGAGAGCCTGTTGGAAATCTTTCAATTCAATGTTTGGGGGTTTGGTTTCTTTTTTTTCCTTTAAAAAAACACAGATTCCTTGAAACCAAAACTATTTGTGTGAGTTTTCACTAAACTTGTTTTAGGAAAAGTTTCTCAGGGTGATGATCAATTTTTGGTCAAAATATAAGGGGCGGGGGGGGCAGAGAGGGAGAAAGAGAGACGAACAAATAGCTGGGAACTACTGTGGAAACACTGTCCCAGGCTGCCCTTTTGGTTAGGTCACCTACCAGAGTGTGGGAAAACTTGAGTTCATGTTTCAGTTCTACCTGCTTCAGAATAGGGACTTGGACTTAAGTTTCTTACGTCTCCGGTAAGTGTTATGTCCACTAGGTGAACTGTGCCACAGGAGCACTCTCTCAAGTGCTAATAGGTGTTTTGTTCTGCCTACAAAATCAGTTTTCATTGGAATAGAGGCTTGAATCTGAGTTTCCTACATCAGTGTCTTTTCTATTGACTCTTAACTAGCCTGGAGGAGGACTCTGCAGCATACAAAAATTTTAAGGACATGTTCATGCAGAATGGCAAATATGACATGTTGCAAACATTTTTAAGGGAATAATAGAATCACCACCCATCTAGTTTTACTTCAGGAATGTAAGGTGTAATGCATAGGTGCAAGATACTTCAGGTAAGAGATTAGCTTGGTTGTAGAAGACTTTTGAACAGAAGTCTTCAACTCAGTAAATAGGTCCTGGTCCCCAGCATCACTATTTGCTGCCTCAATGCATTCAGCACCATTTTTGGTTTATCTTTACATTATACGTAAAATGCTGCTGAAATAGGAGATGCAAGAGGAATCCAGGCCAACCTTCTCCTGGGTGACTATCATGGCAGTAGCACCAATTTACAAGATTGTCTGTTTCTCAGTCAGATTATGCCTAACTTCCACACAAAGGCACATCTCTTGGGCACATCTTCCTACTACTACTCTGTACTTCTGCCTCCTTTTAGTTCTACAAACTACAGAAATAAATTTTCCTTGCCCATCCCTTTGTAAGGATCTTAGCGCTATGGATGGGCAGGTCTACTAAAGGGCTCAGAAGAACGTTTTGAACCAGCCAGTGGCCAAACCAAATAATAGTTTTGCTCCTCTCAGAGGTACTGAGGAAATATTCTGGTAACTGTATCCTATAATTGTGATGTAATCCTCTCACCACAAAAAATTATTAAGATAGAGAAATTCACTTAACACAGCAAGTACAATGCTCAAAAGAAACATCTTATTTAACTGTCACTTTCATAGCTTTGTCTGGAACAGTGATGTTTAACTCCACATATGGAGAAAAAATCAAGCTAGCTCTGCTGAGAAAGAAATGGACCCTTATGCTTCTGTCTACAGGGTCATGGGCAATTTTTGGCTAGAGATACTTTACTTTGAAAGAGATCTCATAATTAGCTTCTTCAGACAAGGAGTCCTCTCTCCCTTATTCTAACAGTCTCAACAGCAGTAGCCAATTCCTTTTTTTTTCCTTTGTTGCTGTGATATCACCATTATAGGGAGATTTTATTTTGGTTTGTCCCGGTTTTAGACATTGGAAAGAACTGGAAACCAGAGTGATATTTCAATCCAAGTTATATTCATTACCAGGCAATTTTAATATATATAAGAAATTCAGGAATAATTTTTTATATATATATACACACACATATTGCAGCACTCTAGCAATTGATCATTATTGCAATAAGAAGGAGAGCTAGGACAGCTCACTCTCACCCAACACAATAGCCTATGAGAGGGGAAGGGAAAGGACTTCTGAAATGTGTCTTTACCATGTACAATAACGCTGGGTGTCTAGGAACAGGCATGACAGCCAGTATAGTGCAGCAACAAGAAGGTAAAGGCCCCCAAGCAACAAGTGCAATTGATTAGAAAACGAGAACAACATTGCAAGTACCCTGCACAGGAGATGAAAAGGCACAGGAGTTCAATGCACGTTCACAGACTTTGTACAAGAATATACATGCAACTCACAAACAGGTTGTACCGCACCGTGAGGAGCAGCAAGTGCTGACTGCAAAATATATCATCCTGACAGACCCTTGAAGACAGTGGGACCTCGCTCATGGATAGGCCACATCTTCCATTCGTCCTTCTATTCTACACTGGTTTTGATGGCTTTTGTTTGCTTGGTCCTTCCAGAGCAGCTGTCAGGGGCAGGGGAGAGTGTGGTCTTAGAGATAATTGGATTCTAACATCAGACTTGGGCTATATTCTGCTTGCCCTTCCTTCCCCAGATTTTCTGTGCTATTTAAGCATAAATCTTGTTTCTGTCAGGCCAGGCTGAACTTCTACGCTGGTCACCTGGTTGCAGGAGCTTGGACCAGAACATAATCTGATAGTGCCAAACTTGTCCCAGTCTGGGAAGGTCTAGTGAACAGTTTTTACCTCCCAGTATGTCCCATTTTTATACAGCACCACTTTATTAGGAATTTTGGACTACAAAACCTTTAAGGCAAGGGCTGTCCTCCTACTTGAGTCATGGCAACACTTCTCAACTGTATGAGCTACCTACCAAGAGCATTACACAGCCTATAAGTGCAAGAGAGAGATGACACAGCTCACTCAGAGAACCAAAGGGAAGGGCAGCTCTAGGAGCAGCAGCAGGGGTGACCTGGCAGTGCTTTCACAGGTGTTTCCCTGCTCACTGTTGCACCAGCCGGACCAAGCATGCCAATGGGAACCAGGGACCCCAGCATTGCTAGTGTGAGATGCACTCACTGCTTTGCCTCCCCTGACAGCATGCGTAGCCAACAGCCCCTTGCCTCACTGCCATTACAGAAGGTGCAGCTGACTTCCTCAGGAGCTACTTGCAGTCCAAAAGATGCAAGTCAGTTATATCGTCACATGCTCATGAATTATTATTCGCTGCACAATGGAGCTTCAACCTTTATCTGGTAGTGGGGTTGATGCCACTTGACATAACAGTATGCAAAATCAGAGCATCTGCACAGCCAACCATAAGGTTAGGGATATGAAAACATCATTTTGGAAGTATCCTAAATGACATTAAAATTTCTGCAAGATTTCTAAGATGCCACAGCTAGTTTCTGAAGAGGTTAAAGCATATGATTTCTATCCTAGTGAGCAGCTACTATCAGTTTTTGAAAGTTTATATACTCAGGGCTGTGTTAAAAATAGAGATAAGACTATCAAAACAAAGAATAATCTTCCTCACAACAGGTAGCATTGGTCAAAGAGGTTCTGGAAGAATTTTTTTCCAGAAACTGCCTTTTAACAGAGGAAAAACCTGCAAGTTTTGTAAAAACTGTTCTTTTCTTTTCCCAAAGGAAAGGAAAACCCAAAAGTTTCTAGGGAACTTTTTCAGACTTACATGCACTAAGGCGGGGGAGAGCAAATTAAGTGGTATTTTGATGAGGACTGACAACAGGTTTTCATTAACTTTTTTTTTCAAAGGCAACAGAAAAATCATACCTTGCCCATTAAAACGTCTGGTGAAGGTCCCATCTCCTGAGATTCTATAGGGACCTGCAATTGGAAATGGAAATACTAATTGGTGGACTGGAGTATAGTGCTGTCTAGAAAGTGATACAATAATAGAGTGATTATTTTCCGCATCTTCTATTTTGTTTTGGATTCGCTAAGAGCTCAGCTTAACTACCACTCAGATTTATTTTTATTGGTTTGTTCCAAAGGATTTTCACATCTTTAAAACTGCAGACACATAGGTAGATGCAGGTCCAGATATCCCCAGTGCATTAAGTGATGCCTTCAGCCAGCTGAAAACTCTTTTTGATCTCTCTGATAATACCAGGCAAGCACTGATCTGAAAAGGCAGATTACCACCAAGGATTAGGCAGTACAATAGCATGCTGAGAATGCAAGAGGATGATGAGGTTTAGCAAACAATATCTTGGAACATATTTGAAATCAACATCAAACCCCAAATCAAGGCATGGGAATATTAGAAGGGAATTGAGGGGGTAGGAAACTGCCTTGAAAAATATTTTATGAGAGAGGGTAAAATTGTATAGTTACTAGGTTTTAACTTAAAATCAGAACAGGGCTAATTGAGAGAGCACATTCTGCACAGAAGACTCTTCTAAGTGCTGAAGGCACAGACTGAATGGGCACAGAGACTCAGCTACACTCTAATTTTCTTGAGACAATCCTTTAAGGCATGTGGCAGGAGCAGGTCACTCTGCTGTTGCTGCTGTCCTCAGGCAGTATGACATAGTGAAGCCAGGACTTTACAAAGCCCATTTAAAAAAAAAAAGAGCTTTTTTTTTCAGGACTAGCCACAGTAAATAGAGTGGTTATTTGGTATGTGAGATAAGTATTGGCCAATATCATCTGAACCCATTAGTTTTCTTTCAGCGTTTTGTCACTTGACCAGTTTAATGCTAAGGTTAAAACGCTGTTACACAACACGTATCCACCCTACTGTGTGTCAGAAATGTGAGGAATGTTTGCAAGAAACAGCAGCTTGCGTACAATTCCTGTCACTAAACCCCAAAGTCGAAATGGCTAACATTTCCTGGATCTGCTTAGCTCACCTACAGAGAAAGAGTTTGCAGTGTGTGTGTGCAAACAGGAGCAGAGTCATTAAAACTGGAGCAGCTCTTGGGCAAGATCCAGTTTGCATGTTACATATTCATAAATAGCTGTGTTAGAATGGCTTCCAACAGTGCAAACGTCAATGGAGCCTGCTGGAGCAAGCCTTAGGTATGCCATCTATGTGTCTGATTGCCTGGAGTTCAGAGGAACTTGCTAAATGTATTACCAAAGGGAATGAAAAAGCTTGCATCAGAGTAGCTGGCTAGGTCCAACTGCTGGATTTTTAAAAGGACATGTTGGTGTCAAAGGGTTTCACGGCTTTAATTTTTTTAACTCATTTGTTATTTGTGTAATCCTTGAGACTCTCAAACAGGAATATTTCATTTTGTTCTTTCAAAAAACACATATTAATTTATGTTATAACAAAAAATGTTCATTAGGGCTTGGCTAATAACACTGATTATTTGTTTATTTTCACTCTGTGCAGCCTATTTAATTGTGTGTACACATACCTATAATTACCACTTTGAAATGCAAATACACAGTTACTAAGGATAACCTTCTTATTTTCAAGCAGCTAACACTCCTTTTTTTATAAATGCCAACCATATCCTAAGCTCCCTGGAAATCAGCACATTTTAAGCTCTCCCCATATTGCAATGGCTGTCACCTGCTCCAGATTATTCTCTCTGCTGCTGTCACAGCTTCCTTTAACTTATCACCAGTCATAGCCCCTGATGAGGGCTACAAGGTCATTTGACTGAGGTACCGGGCAGCTTACTTTATGCTGGGACTCCTTTAAGTGATAGGAACAGAAGTGAATGTATTTTGTGTGTCAAACAGTGTCTCATTGAGCCTCCAACTCCACTTGTAACTTATCCGTGGAAAGACCTCAGCTGGTACAGAATCATTTGTTACTCTCAATTATTCATCAGATGATAGTTTATTGCTACTTATTTCCACCCACAGATTGCTCTCACACTTTCCTCTGGGATGGGATTTTCTTCCTAAAGGGAGAATTTTGGGATTGGACTAAGCAGTATGAACAGCAGAAGATATGACATAACAATGGTCTTGCTTCCTAACTGTCAAACCCACAAAGTGCTTTCAAAGTGACCATACCAACCCACCTTCCCTTCCCCATCTCCCCCCCGCAAGCCCCAGTCCTTCTGCAATTACAGACATCAGTGGTTACCCATGGAAGTTTCTCTTTCAGCAGTATTTTTGTGAACAAATATCTGCTTGTCCCCCTGTTCACAGAAAGCGCATTAAAGCAGCATGTCAGTTAGAGTGTGGGCTGTCTTTGAACAGATGTTATGAATACTGTTTTGCAGGATTTGCCCAGCAGTAGATGAGAACAAGTAATGAGGAAACTAGGAACATGGGTAACAAGGCCAGAAGGTGTGGAAGCTTTCCAGGAGCAGGGGGAGCTGGGTGGAGAAGAACTTGCCTTACCAATATATAGCCACAAAACTTTCTCAGACTTTATTTGTACTCCTTAATGGTCATTCTCAAGAAAAAGTATTTACCAGGGCTCATTCTCTTGAGAATTAATTTTCATGTGGCTCAAAGGTGAACAAAGGCACATACACTTCCATATAACTCTTGTAATTCCATAAACATGGTACGTAAGAGTGGCAAATGATTTGGGATTGATCTATCTTATTTATTTAAATGAGGGAAAAAAAAAGGATGCTGTGTCCTCGTAATCAGGTTGAATACTTGTAACTGTAATCTCCTCATAGAGCCACAAAGAGCTCCTTCACCTGTGCGCTTTTCAACCAGTTTGTTATTTGTCCTGTATAAAACATATAAAGATAATTAATGGGCTGAATTGTAAAAGGGTTCTCTTTATCTTTTAGTGGGCAGCATGCGGAGAGGTAAAATGACCCAAATAATAATTTCAATCAGTGAATTAACAGATGATATCTCAATTCAGTTTCAAGCCATATCCAACGGTACTTTAGTAGAAATACCAGCAAAGCAGCACACAAATAACGTACATATCTTGTAGATTACATAATTTATTTGGAAATGTTTTCATACAGTTAAATAAACTTCAGAAAACTACAGTGGAGCCTTCTTATAAATTAGCTCTAGTGCCTAAAATCCCATGAGCTATGAAATGTTAAAAAAGAAAAAAAAATTAAATACATAGTGTTGCTGAGCAACGTAGCTCACTCTTAAACAACTTTCCCTTGTATGAAGTGCCTCAGAAAGGGACTACTGTGGAGTCTGTGTAAGTACTTGCCCTATGGTTAGTGCGATTTTGTTACAACCCCTCAAAAAACAGCTACACAGACTGTTACTGATTTCAATTATAAGGAGTCTCCAGGGTTATTCCATTACCTCTGCCTTTAGCTCACAGTCTCAAATCAAAACTTAAGCTATGCTTTTTAAATTTCATTCATTGAAAAAAAAAACCATTATATGAACTTTCAACATGGAAATGACTCAAAAACTCTTCTGCAGTTTCAACTGAATAAGAGTGCATTAGGAAAGTCTCTACCTTTACAAGCTTTTGCTAAGGGCAGAACAGGTTTCCCACAGCCCTGCCCAGATGCATGCTGGATGCCCAGGGTCTTGGAAAGTTCAGAGCAGAAGGACAGTGCCTGATGGGCTCTGCTCTGGAGCGGGTCTGGGCTGATGCTAGATTGCCTGCCCTGGGTTGCTGTGTGAGCATCAGCCCCAGGAGGACCAGCCCTTCCCCTGCCTTGTGGGGTCTCTCCTAGTGAGCTCAGAACCCCAAAACTGTCCCAAACCATTAAAAAGTTGTTTCCCACAAATCAGAAATGTCACTTGTTATTCTGTTCTCACTGGCACCGGGGTGCTTAGTAAGGTTGCATTGCGTTGCTCAGCGTTGACTTCAGCTTCCGTACATCTGCATTTCATCTGCATGCATCTGCAATGACGTTTATAATGACAGGGAAGGGCTTAACCCAGGGAGCAGGTGGAAAGCAACCCAGCTGCAAAAAGATTAAAAAAAGTGGTAGGAGAACCCAGCCTGAAAGGGAAAGAGGCCTGCAGGCAGGCCAGGAGAGGAAAGGAGAGTATGAGCCTGGTGGGGAGGCTGCCAGGGCCACCCTGGGGCGGGGGGAGCAGGTAGGCTGTTGCCTTGAGTGAGGCAGGTGTCTCCTGGCGGCAGCAGATGTGGCTTTGATCTGCGGGCATACGCGCGTGGGGAGAGGTCTCCATGGGGTGGGGACGCTCTTTGGGAGCTGACCTGTTTGCAGGGTTTGATTCAGCTAGGTTTTAGCTCTCCTCAGCTTCTCCGGGAGCTTGCATGAGGGTTACTTTACCTGGTTGGAGCAATGTCATTATTTACAGATAGATTTTTAAAGGTCTTTAGGCCTCTCCTGCCCATAAAAATGGGAACTGAGCGCTTAGATACCTCTTTAAAAATTGGGTCTAAAAGCTAAAACTCCTCCCTCAGACCAGAGCAGAGCCAAGCTTTCTGCTGAGGTTTGAAACGCTATAAATGAACCTTCTATATTGTTGCCTTATGCTTTCAACTTCAGGCACCTCATTCAGTCAGGAAAGTAATGAAAGACCTGAAGAAAGTCAAGGGTTGGAAAGGAACAAAGCTGTCCTGTGGGCACAGCACAGGACGAGGAGTCGGTGGCTCTGGGTCCCGTTCCCAAAGCTATCGCTCATTCGCTGTGTGGCCTTGAGCAATCTGCTAACAGGCCGATCCAGCTCCCAGTAAAGTCATTGGGAATTTTCCCATAGACTCCGGTGAATGTTGGATCAGGCCTTAGATTCCTAACAGTCCCCTCATTACCCGCCCTGCAAAGCTGGGATAACTATATCCTTGTCTCACAGGGTAGTAAGGGGACTAATTCATTAATGTTCATAAAGCTTTTTCAGATCTACAGATGGAAGGCATTATGTCAGCACAATTTATTCTTAGTTATTATCATTCTCGTGGTATTTCCAATTGTCTCTGCTCACTAAAGCCAAGAAGTTCCAAAAATCTTGTGAGAAAGTTTCTTCTCTGGAGATCAGACCCCATTTCTGGCCCAAAGATACGTGGAAACAGATACATTCAGATGGCACTGGAATGCGGGAATATTGACTGAAACAAGCCTCTGAATCTTTGGGGCTTTTGCATGAATCCTGAAAGCAGAGGAGTGTGCAATGCTATAGAAAGGGTAGTCCCTGAATTTTATAAAAACCACTTCGGGCTCTAGTCTAGCAAGCAGAATGCTGAGGCGAAAACGTTCAAACTTGACTCTCAAAGCTTGCTGCCAGTGAAAATTCTTCAAGCTCTGCTCCCTGGTAAGTCAGAGCACTTTCAGAGGAAACGTGGGCTCTGGCTCTGGTTCCTTGTCAAGAGAAGGAAAGGAGGAGTCCTTCCCTCCCCACACCCCTATTGCCTGCTAGGAGTTAGTCAGGCATCAGGTCCAGGCACGGAAAAACAACGAGGTCAGGTGAGTAGGCAGCAGATAAGGGATTTCATCGGGGAGAGGTCAGCATGAGCGAGTGGTAACGTATCATTTGGGAAAAGGAAGAAACGTGCTTCAAATCTCACATACACACACACTCACTCATATGTATGTGTGTGTGCATGTATATATGTATGCCATAACGTCCCTACAGCTGTTCTGCTTCATGTCCCCTGACCTGACTTTTGGTTCTATACAGTTTTGTATACTTCAACTATCTGACTTTAGCCATCTTCACTACTAAAGGTGAACACTGGAGAAACTTGACAGGTGTAAAAGTCATCTAGAGACTGTGACAGATGCTGCCAGGAACACTGTACTGTAGAAACAGTGTCACAAATACTGCATTTCCCTTTTCCCTGTCATCTCACTCCTTCCACACACGTAACCACCCCCTTGCAGGTAGAGAGCTTGCTACGCTGCTTTGGGAAAGCAGGTAGATGTTAATGTTCTTATGGATCCAGCTCTTTTAGCTCATGCATTATGTCAAACCTGGTCAAAGACAGGAAATTAACCTCCCTCCCTCCCCCGACTGTGCACACACGCACAGACACACGCATGCACAGCCACAGCCAAGGCCTTCGGCAAGCCATCTGATAGCAATCAGTATTTTGAGAAGTGATAGCTCATCTGTAGATTCAGCATTCTTTTGCAGCAGAAGGTATTATGCAAACTAGCCCAATTAGAAAAGCAAACATCAAAGCAAAACATGTTTTCGAAGAGACAAATGCATAAACCATGTGGTACCTGACACTGAAACAGAAATAGAATAATTACCCTTGCTCTCAATGGAAAGCATAGCTGCAGAGGATAATAAAGGTGCTTCGCACACTGTACCTCGTAGTTTCCTGTACTGTGCATGAGAGGGAGAGTAGTCAGCTACGGAGATGCAGCCCAGGAGAGCCTGAAAGGGCTGATACTGTCCTTCTCAGTGAAGGACAGAACATGAGACTGCAGCTGATTGTGGAGCAGCGTAGCTACGCCATGTCCTCGGCACCAGCTGGAATGCAAGGTGCCACTCCAGCCTTAGGGGAAAGGAAAAAAAAAAGAGTGCAGCTAAGGTTACACAATTACCTGTCTTGAAAGTGCACAACTTTTAAAAAATATGCATACCTCCCTGACCATAAGTAGCCACGAAGTATGCTCCATGGGTCCTTTGACTAAAGTCTAAACAGAGGAAGCTCTCTGTAGGCAGCCTTTTCCCTAGCAGTGGACGCTATTGCTCAGTCACTGCTACTGCAAGAAAAAAAAAAGCCCTCATGGGCAGGATGGAAGATGGAAGGTGTGAAATGAGGCTTGGATGATGCTGTCACAGCGCTGGTAAAACAACACGGTGAGGTACCACTAATTCATTTAAATCAAGAGCAGAGTAAATCAGAGACTATCAGGACTTCTGCAAAAGTTGAATAAACTTGCTTTAGGGAGGAAATATTTGCTGAAGTTCCCAGGACAAGTTGGAAGTACATACATGTGCTCTCTCTTTCCTTTGCCTCAGCCCCCCTCTTTTTGTCTTTCAGAGCCCATTTCTCCAGCACGCAGATCAGCTATCAGGCCGAGAGAAAGAGAGAGTGTGAGATGGCCGACCTTGTCCTGCAGTGCCGAGGGCCTGTGGGTTTGGGCCAGGAACAGGAATTCCCTGTACAGACACTGAGTCTGCTGGAGGAGACAGGAGAGCCTGCTCCACAGAAGAGCACTTTGTTCACTGCCACCAAGGAAAACTTACACAACAGACACACACAACCATGGAAATATGAATATTTTAAAAATGTGTTTTTTTCCTAGAATACACAGTGCTCTTATTTCCTTAGGGGGGCAGTAAAAATTGGGCAAGAACATATTGCCAAATGCATAAGAGTTAGTGAGGATATTAATCCTGCATGCTGTAATTACAGAGAGCAGGGCACCAGAGCAAGGTCTGAATAGATCAACAATGCACAATGAGTTACTGACAAATTAAATGCCCACTGATCATGTCTAGCAGAGAGGGGTTTTTTTTTTAAGCCCTCTCTGCTTTTTAATATCTTTTCTGTCAATTCATCACTTCTCGGAAACTGCAAAGAGTTAAAATCCTTTTCCTTTTGTGACCCAAAAGTATACGCGCATCTGTGTTTGTGTGTGTACGTAATTTCTATGTGCAAAATCTGAGGTAGATATTGATACCAGATAGTGCTGTTGTGCGGCTGTTTTGCACTGCATCGCTAGCACAAAGCAGCCCTTAAAATGGCCTGAGCAGGGCCATGTGAATATAGATAAGATGGAGAGTTAAGACTCTAGCCTTTGTATTGGGAAGCCTAGCCTAAATTCACATTTCCTAAGGTACCTTATTAAATTGTTTGGAAAGGAATTCCTCTTGCCTTAACCATCTGAAAGGTAGATGCCACACTAGACACCCAGGCTTCCTATAGATGCAACCAGGTGGTGATCCACCTTATCTTCAGAGTTACTCCATTTGTCGCCAGAGTTACTCCACATATCTTTCTCCCTTTGCCCTGCATAAAGGGTGAGCCCAGATGGATAACTTAGACTTGATTGATAGCTAACTTTTAGATGGCTAATGTTAACTGACCTCTCGTTTCCTGGTCCATACTTGCCTATCTCACAGGGGTCATATGAAAAATCATTCATTAAAGATTATGGGTTGCTTTTCTATTAAGACACATAATGAGAGCTTAGACGGTCTATTGGCAACTGTGAAGATCCTAATGTTATTTTCCGTGCAGTCAAGGTTACAGCTCTAAACAGCAGCAAAACACAAGCCAGTTCACAAGGGTGTACGTCTGGATGTGGAGGTCGTGCAAACGTCCTGAGGCCCATGGGCTGGAGGGGCCCAGCACACGAGGCTGTGGAAAAGGAGGATGGCTGGAGAAAGCTCTGATGGGGACGCTAGGCAGGTATCCCTATTTCATTCCTAGCACCAGCTCTCTGCCAAATACACTATGCCACTGTTTACTCATGGTCTTCTAACTTAAATTGGGGAACTGGCCTAGCAAATAGTCACCACAGGAAACAAAGTCAGCTTTATATCACCTTTCCAAACCCCACCTCCTAGACCAAGTCAGGAGCTTCTTGGTGAGAACCTCAGCTGTGGTCAGTAGGGTAAATGGACACATTACCCAGGGGTTACCATTAAAAGTTAGTTTCTGAGAACCGCTGCAACACTGTGTATGCATGTATATGCACATACACAGAGACTCTGTATGTTGTACGCAGGATCATGGTTTCGTTTTTACTCAGTCCTGATTTAACTCTATCAATGACAGATTTGCTCAAAAAAGAAAAATAAAAAGCCTCATCTGAAATCCTGTACATTACATTTTAAAAATCTGTGACTAGATGCCAGTCAAAGAAAATACAGGCTGATAGGAGACGGAGATCCTACAATCCTATGAAGAGTGTTGCATTGGGGATGCACTTTGCTTAGGTTACAGGTATCTTCCCATCCCTCTTGCGCCACATCAGACTGCGACCATTACGTATCTCCGCCATGCTAATGTAAATAACTGCACAACGTAGAGTTGCATCCCCCATACTAGAAAAAATTAACTTTGTAGATATCAGACCTCTTAGCTTCTAAGAAGTGTTAGTATGATATTCCTCAACTCACCTTACTCTTGCCTTTCCTGTCATCCATCTGACAATTTCAGTAGGGTTTTAAAAACATGACTTGCTTCCTCCTGCCCAGCACTCCCCTGTCTCAGTCTTTCCCTCAAAGTTGCTTTCATGGATTGTCAAGGATTTCCCAATTAACGTAGAGAGGGCGTTATAGCAGGTGGTTGATCAGAGAAAGCAAAGAGTCCATTAGCTGTGGATGGGGGTAAGGGAAGAGCATGCATTCAGTAGTTATCCTGATGGATCTATCAGCTATGAAGTTCTCCAAAGGCAAGGGAGTTGCTGAAGAGGGTGGTGAGAGGAGAACTGCAGAAACTTTCCAGTCAGCTGGAAAAACCTACAGAAGTTTTCAGTAAGAAACTGAGGAAAACCCATTGGATATCACACAAAGGAGAAGGAAGTCAGTGCACTGCTGAAAGGCAGTGGAAAAGTGGATGCCTGGGGTCAGGAAGACCAAGTCAAAGGCTTGAGGAAACAGACTATGTGGTTCAAACTTTTTTTGAACCTAACAAATATTAATTTTGGTTCAAGGAAAAGGCTTAGGTTCCAAGTTGGTTCCTATTTTAATTGGATCAATTCACATGTTTATAACTACAATAATTTGAAGGTATGTGATTTGTAAATATCAAATGAAATGAAATCTAGCATACTGCATACTTTTTGCTTTTTAATAATATCAGCCAAATTTATTGGCTGTTGCATATAGCCTGTATTTCAGATGTATACATAAAATTGTCTTTCTTTTGTAGATTAATATCATTACAAAATATTACAGATGTTTCATCCTAACATAAATTATATCATGATGGTCAAAATACTGTTTGTAACATCCACACACTGAACAGTGAAGGGGTACACACAGCTTTTTATCAGAATTAGGCAAGTTCCAAAGACCTGTGGAACCCTTTGCCCTCAGGTGAGTTGGCATAGACTGTAACACATATTTTGGAGTCTGGGGGAATGTTTAATATATTTAAAAAGTTATGCTTTCATTTCTGTTAATGCCAAAGCTCCAAACATGTGTTTCAAATTCTGCAAGTGTACTAGGTACTTGGAGATCACAGCCTACTGTTTTGCCTTTGTAGATGCCTTTTGCATGTGCCAATAATGCAGTTGGATCACAAATAGAAAAACACAAATAGAGAAGTGGAAAAAAAAAATCACTTGCTGTTTTAGAGACCTGACTGAAGTACATTACAAGTACAAATGCTGGGAGAATATCATACAGTGTTACGTTGTGCACAACTTCATAACCTTTCACAGCGTAACATTTCTGGTGGCAAACTGCTGCTAAATAACATTTTACTGAGCATCGCTAGGATATGCAATTAATCTTGTTTGCTGGGCATCATTCCTTTACTTTGGGCAGAGAGCAGAAGACCCTAATGTGCAGTTATAGAAAATACCCTTTCAGTGGTTTTTCCTTGGCATGCACACAGAAAACTCAACTAGTGGCTCTGGAGGAATCTCAAGTCTGCCACATAGGTGGTCTGCTGCCTGGTGGAGAAGTCTGGATACCTTTATATTTGGGACATAATTTTTCTGTCACACTACCCTTGCTGCTCAGAAATTCCAAACTCACTCTTTAAATCAAGCCCAAGGTTTTTCAACCACATAGTTTGAAAAAATCCTGAGGAATTATTTTTAGCGCTACCACAGTCAGAGAATCCCCGCAGAGGTGAGGTTTAGCCTACGTATAGGTATGGCAGCTACCAGATTCCTAGGTGACTCTAGGTGACACATTTCCTGCAGATTCTCACAGAAAGTCTCATTTACTCCAGTCTGAACTCTGCTTCAGTCATTGCAGAGCTAAATGCTATGTCTTTGCCAAAAAAGTTAAACAAAAAAAAAATCCCCAAACAGGAAGCGGGATTGAGACTCAAACCGGGATACTCAGGCTACAGAGTACCTGTGTGTGTGTGCATGTGCATGTGCATCTGTACACACTCTGACATGTATGCATGCACACACAGGCAAATATGCATATTGTGCACTAAAACCATGTAGTATCTGGGGTGCCCAGAAACAAAACATTATATTTCACCCAAAAAGCAGCTATTCACCTTGTGCAGAGTGCTTCTTTTGGGAGACAGATATCCCCTCAGACAAATAGAAAGAGAAACTGAAAAAAACCCAGCAAACAGCAGCAGAATAATAGCATAGCCCAAATGTAGTCTGGCCTGGAGAAGAAGCAGTCATGCTGCTGGTTGGCATAGACAATTAATTCTGAGACAAAGAAGCAAAGTCCTTGCTATTCACTGCTGGAAAAATGTAATCCTTAGCTGAGCATCTCTGTCCTTGGATCTTATGGAAGTGAATTCTGCAGACTCAGCTTGCCAAACATAGAAGTCTGCATTGCCTATGATGATTATTAGAAAATACCAATATTCTTAGGAAATATATTTATATTCTGTAAAAACCTGAAATATTTGTAGTGCCAAAACTACTGATGATTCTCTAATTATGCATAAAACAGAATTTGTTGACTCTGAACAAATGAACAGCAGAAGTTATCTCAGTTCAATGAAACTGATTCATTGCATTTGACAATGCCATTGTTCCTTAGGACAGTTATTGAACTCTTCTTCAAGTTAGACAACTATATAGAGCAGAAGCTCAGTTTTCTTCTATGATGTCCTTTGCTCCCTCCAAATATTTTTGACAGCTTTTAAAGGTGTTATCCACAAGAGAAGAGATCAGTTGTTCAAGACTTGCATCATGATGTAGGTACAGACTGTGTTTACATTATATGTTGAGCTTGAAATCAAGGAAAGTTTCATTCAGTTGGGGATGGAGTAACCCAGAACTACTAGAATTGTGACAGTGTTTCAACAAAGCCACACTCAGATATAACCCAGAAAGGAAGAGATGCACACAGAGAGAAAGAGCTCCAGCGTGGAAAGTAATACATCTTTCATTAACCTCAAGAAAGGATAATTTGCTATGAATAATGTCATAAGTCCGATTTCAGTTGAATGGCTTAATCATTACATGAAGGGCAACAGAAGATACCTGGCACTGAAAGAAAAATTCAGGTCTAAAACAAGTCTGTATTCAAGGATCCCAAAGAAAGGAAGGACCAACCAAGGAGAAAAATCCAGGTGGAGAGCTACTTTTCTCAAACTCATCACCACAGCATCTAGAAAGGGAACATCAGAGAGCAATCTCAGAAGCAGCTGATCAACAAAATACTCAGAAACCTATTTGCTCTGGTTCCACCTTTTTTACAGATAAATCAGCTCCATAGTAGATAGTCAAAGGAGTGCAGCAGAAGAAGACCAATAAACTGTGGTCAGACACAGAAAAGCGGAGGCTCCCTTCCTGTTTCTGGGCATGTATTCCAGAATATGTAGGTGGATAGCATCTCTCTGTCCACCTGTTTTAGGTAATGTCTTCACAAAACCAAGACATGACATTGATACAATTCAGACAATTCCACAAATGTTTCCCCAAGAGAAGCCATCTGATGGGCAGTGTTTTTAGGAATTTACCTCCTTTAGTCCATGATTGCTTCAGGTGACCCAAGAGAATATAAAAGCAATGCATACTAAGCAATGGATATTTGGCTTGAATTACTAAGATTTCTCTGAAGTGGAGCTAGTCTCCCAAAAGAAGATGCAAAATCCCATTTGAGTAGAACCAATCTCATGAATCTTAATATGACATCCAGTGGAAATAAACAGATGACTTCAAGGACCAAGTATTCGAATCCGATTAAAAAAGTAGGTCTGTAAAAATGAATCATGGCTAAAGTACCTGCCAGCTTGCATTTGCATATATGTAGATTGAGAAATTAAATTTAAAAAACAGGTACTCCATGGAGAAAAATGTCATTATTGCCTATACTAGTTAAACACACCATGCTGTTTATTTTATTTTCTAGTCTACCAAATAGAAGTACAGAACATAGCTTATCAATTTCAGTATTATAGGCTCTTGTTCATGATTTTAAAAAAGGGAGGGAGGGGTCAAACATATATGAGCATGGATTTACCTGTTTGTGTCAGGTACTTGTGATTTTTTTTTATACACATTTTTCCTATAGCATTCAAAAGCATAGTCACTATACAGTGAAATTATAGCATGAAAACCCTTATGGATTGTATGAGAGAAAGATGTCTAACATAATCCGCCTTGATAAGCTCACTCAGTTAAAGGCTCTGATTAAAAGAAATCCTTTAATGACCACTGAAAGGCATATTCAAGCCCATTCACTTTGTCCGTCTAGTAACACTATACTTAGTGCTAAGTATGAGCATAACTGTTTTGCCGAATCCGAACTGTGAAGAAAAAAAAAAAGGGTTATGCTATTAAGAAATGGTTTTTTATGAAAGTAATAATCACCTAAAAATCCTCTACGTGAATATTTACACTCTTTTTTCTAAAGGTTGACTCTTGCAAGGTTCTCAGGGTAACCACTAATAAGCATATGTTACAAATCTTCCACTTTTGTCAATCCACCCTGGATATATGTTGCTAAAGCCCCCAGCTGCAGAGCCTTGTCTTTTAACTCAGGCGTTAAAACTTGTGCTGTTCACTTTGGGTCCCTGATACGTCAGCTAAGAGGGCAGCTGACACATAAACTGGGACCGATCCCAGACTCAGGCTGCTGTGGTTCTACATACTTGGATGAGCTGCCTTGGAGCCTGTAACCCTCTAGTTAGTGTGCATTGCAAACCCTCCCAGTCTCAAGAGCCTGATCCACAGAGGTTATGAGATTTTAAAACAGCCAGCTAAAGAGCTCTGGCTTCAGTTTTATGGCAAATTATGCTTTGTAGCTGCATTCAAACCCTTCATGTCAGTCTAAAGGAGGTTGCCACCTTGAGTGCTCTCCACTCCTGTCAATAGCTGTCAAAGTTAAAGGCACCCAAGGATTCCTAGCTGCAAATCAAAAAGTGATGCTTGAACAAACAGAACTGCATTGAAGCAACATAAGTTTTCCTTCTGGGAGTAAAATTCGGGCTGCAGATCATCTTATTTTGTCTTTCAGATCAGCTTAAATTAGTGAAAAATTTGGAACCTATTTATTTATTTGATGCAAGCCTGCACACTAGAGCAACACTGATTGAATAATTACAAATTGCAGAACTGTACTCCCATTAATCTCATGCTACCAAGGTTTCTTTACACCACACATGTATGACAACTCGTATTCCATATGCTAAGTCAGGACCAACTCACTGACAACGTGTGGTTTTTTATTACTATAATTTGCCTCAAAATCATTTTGTGGAAAGAAATTGTGGAGAAAATCTGCAGGGCTGTATTTCCACTTGAAATTATAGAATGTCTTGGCTACCGGTACAACACTTGGATTACTCTATCAGTGAGTTGCTGCTGGAGTCTCCAACTTGAGTAAAGGAACATAGAAGCTGCATTACTTTCAAAAGTTTAACCACATCCATGGTACACACAAGTATAAGATTTGTAAAGGAAAATGGGACAGGAATTCATACAACATATAGGAATTAAAAATGTCCTTCTAAATGAGAAAAAGCATAATGACTATTGTTGCTAATACCTTGAGTTTTTAAGATAAAATAAAAACCTATTAAATTCCATTAAAATATTTTTTAAAAGGAGGAAAAGAAAGGAGAAAGAAAAAGAAAAATGGCAGCAGTAACAGAACAGCCAACTGGAACAGATATTTCCTTTATGGAAAAACTGTGGTTTAGATTTCCCTTTGGAGTCCTCTTCTTAAATGACAGTTTTCAGAAACTGTTAGGAGAACACAGACCCAAAAAAAAGTGCTTTGAAAGTATTTCTGTTCAGTCTAAAATACTCATATCTATGCTCATAAAAAGTTTGCCTCCCTTTTTGATACAATGCCCAAAAGAGCCATCAAAAAAGGAAGCAGCATTGCTGTAACTTTTTTTTCACTGACACCTAGAAGGGCTTTTTTTTCCCACCAGCTGTACACTGTATTGAGTTTGTCAGTTCTCCAGAGCACTGCTCTGAAGTGCATTATTTCCTCTCCTCAAAAAATAGAAGCTAAAAATAGTATAAAAAGAACAGTTGCCATTTGGAAAATGAACAGACCTCATTTAGACAGATAAAGCTTATCTGGTAACAATTACACTTATATTGAATAAGTGAAAATGTAGCTCCTTCATCAGCCCTAGTTAGAGAAAGGTGAGGATTGTATTTCTCAATGTATTTGATGTGAACTCTATAGCATGCGTCTGTAGCTGCAGAGTTTAAAATTTCTCAGACAGAGAGATATCTGCATTGCTTGTTCCCATACGGAAGCTTCTTCTCCTCCCAGTAGCTCATGGGACCAGGCCAAGCCAAGCCAAACACACCCAGTTGGTTTTTACAGTTTCATTTGCATCTTTGTCACATGTTTAGTAAGTCACAACCATTGATGTTCATGTAACAAAGTGGATGCCATGGACCCACATGCTAACACAGAGTCTTATTTTCTTTCCTTACCCTCAGCTACAGAGGCTTCAGTCCCAAAATACCTACTGGGACTGTCAACACCTTTGCTCCTGAGTAACAAGAACCTGCGTCTAAAGAGCATCCCTATTGGCAGCAATTAAATGTATTTCAGATATTCACATGGGCTGTGGTTACCCCATAACATAAACATATTGGAATATGAAGAGATTTAACTTTTCTGAGCCGCTGTCATCTTGCCACCCATTTCATTTCAGAAATACTAGTAGTCACACATCACTTCATGGATGTGTGGATCCAAGTTTAACAGGATTCCTTGGGGGACACTAAAAAGGCGCATCAAGAGTGAAGCTTCAGGGACACAGACTGAAGGTTGATAAATACTTTCCACATGCTGGGAGCATTGGGGAAAAGAAGAAAAAACAACAGCAGCCTTTGTATCCTTGACCCTTCGCCTACTGTGCATTTTGGACAATCATATTCATGCAATCAGAGCCTAATGAGAGCCTGCGTGACTTGCCAAAGCAAAAGTTTGACCTCAATCAAAAAGTGATTTCTGCAGAGATGAAGGAGGATTAGGAAAAATGTATTCCAATTTCTCATCAGGCCAATGTTAACCAAGCTGAGGAAGTTATCTTGCCCCTGTAGAATCAATATTTTATTAAAGAAACCCTGTGCTGAAGTTCTGAATTACGCAACCAAGTGCTGTGCCAAAAAAGCTCTCAGTGGCATGGTCACATCAGATTCTTCCCCACTATAATAGGGGATACTGCAGCTGGTTACGTCTGCACTGAACCGCCACTGTAGCTGATTTTTGGCTGAATCCCAGGGGAGATTCTATAAGCCTGATAACAAACATTTTGGTTGGTTGGAGTTTTTTTAAGAAAAAAAATGTCCAAGATATCTACAGATTTCAGTTGTCTAAATGTATCATGTGACTCAAAATTTCTCGAGGTTTCATCAGCTCCAGGTATTTCACAGTGCAATCTCCACATATAATTTAAATATACTATTTCAGTTGGGAATGTAATCCTGCCCTCATACAAGCAGCACTCTGCAGATGCTAAACATTCGTCTCATTACTGTAACATTGCAAATAAAATAACATGCCTAATATGCTTGCTACTAGCTAAATTAACAAGACTGCAAGGAGTTGCTTGGAAAGGGAGCAAACAATATTGCATTTTTCTTCACAGAACAGCAGATGCCTGCATCCACAGAAAACTTCGTCTTAAGAGCTGGAAATAACTTCTCAGGTGCACAGTGAGATTGCAGATCTGTACTTCTGTGCTCCACTTCTGCCCACCAAGAAAGCTAGCCTGTGCTACAGAAATGAGAACAAGATGTTTATGGCATGAACTCAGTTAACTTGTGGAGTGCTGAGACATAGTGTACATTCAGGGGTTGGGCACCATTAACGTTAATGAAAGGCTAGGATGTACATCCACAAGTTTTTACAGATGATGCATTAATGGATATGTATCATACTTCCTAAGGGCACTAAATCGGCAAAACGGCAAACCCAAAATTAGACAGCTCTCACTAGAACACAATACATTGAACAGCCTGTTTCTTTGAGCAAATGGTTTTGTGTGAAGGAAGTCAAAACTTAGGACAATACATATGTGGAATGAATATAAAGATAAGCAAAACAAAGAGCTCTGCTTGTGACCCTGTGTAATGAAATTTTACATTTAGTATTTGCAGTGTTTGCAACTTGCTGGAGCTTGGGTTTTTATTTCTTTCTTTCTGTCTTTCTTTTTCTTTTTTTTTTTTTTTNAAAACAAAAAGAAAAGAGAAAAAAAATCATAAAACTATTTGAAGAGGAAAATATGGCACTGAAACAGCATGCCCAACAAAAGAAATACCATACAGTGTAGTCATATACCAGCATTAAGTGATTCAAGAGTGCCCTTCCTGACTGTTACTGTCACTCTGCTGTAACAATGGGTTGGCATAAGGGGAGAGGAGAATATATTTTAATTTTGTATTCCTTTTTAGTGGGCCATAAGTCTGTCTTCAGTTACAAGTGTGCAATGCTGCAGTTCCTCCATGGGGCCTCGGGTTGCGTAGTCACCTGTAAATAATATTTCTGCTGAGGCAGATAAACTGTTAAAAAAGAACAGCACAAGTAGTTTTCTTACATTTTATTCTTCAAAACAACATGCTTGGACTTAAAAGACAGCAAAGCAATTTAATTTGTTTTATTTCTGATGTGAGGAAGGGTGTTTGCCAGCAGGTGGTTCAAGTGGCACCCTGAGGTCCGCCAGCCTTTTGTCCCTTCCACCTGAGCTGCCACTTTTCCTCCAGAGGAGAAGCTCTGCCTCCCCCAGAGGGAAAAAGAGGGCAGGACTGTGGATCTGCAGCTGCCTCCAAGCGCACCCCAGCCACCATCTCACTATGGACCTGATGCAGTGGGGAGAGGGAGGTCAAGGAAAGAGGATCCTCTCAGAACTGTGGCCACCCCCAGAAAGGTTGACCCATCCTAACGTGATACCATTGGCTAAATCTGGAAAACATGGGATCTAATCAGTACCTGTTCACCCAGGCTGTTTCTTTTATCCTGTCATGGACAACACTGATCTGCCCACCAAGTATCTGTTTTCCTTCGGAAATTAATTTCATATTCTTTATCCAGGCAAAAGGGGCTACAGCAAGTGAGGGAGAAAGGAAGCAAGCAAGAGAGAAAGAAATAAGGGGAAGGGAGAGAAAGGGAGAGAAAGGAAGGGAAGGAGGTAGGAAGGTGGGAAGGCAGCATGAAGAGAAGGAGGGAAGCCTGGCTTAAACACCTACAACAAGATGTGATACCTTAGCTCAACACTGGGATCCCCACTTAGCAGCCACCCAACCCAGGATACCAGGATTATTTAGGCACCTCCTGCTTCCCACCCCAGGCACCTGAGGCACCAGCATGCCTTCAGGCCAGAGGAGCTGGACATCTAGCTCTGCCACAGCCAGGCCAGCCAGGGATGGGGCGGAAACCATGCACAGCTCTGTGGCAAGGCCAGCACCTGGAGCTGCTTGGCTGCCCCTCAGCTCTGGTGGGGGCAGCGCTGGGGCCTGCGGCATGCTGGGGTCTGCTGTGCCTCCGGGAATAAGAGCCAGCACAACATCCCAAGAGTCTGCGAGACTCAGCGGTGCATTAGACATGCACCATGATGTGGAAACTGACAGCACTCATTTTTTAGACAGTAGGTTAGTCATCTGAGCACTCACTCTAGCAGTGATCCTGAGCAGATTTGAATCCACCAGGTCAGGGAAGCTCCCTTACGTGGACTTCACAAGATGAGGTCTTTTTAACTCAAGCTCTACCAAGCGTTGTCTTCCTTTCCCTTGTTGAAGACGACCCGCTATATATAAAGCCACATAAGACAGTAAGACAAAGAAGCAAGTTGAAAAATAAGCCTATAAATCTATTAATTAAAGCACCTTGATGGTATCTAGAAACCCTTCCTGGCTCACAGTCTCTGCTCTTAGAGATATTCCTTTTTATTTTTTCTTATTAAATGACCATTTAATGTAAAACATGCAAAAATGCAGAAGAGGGGACCAACACTGAGAACCACATTTGAAACAGAAAAGGGTAAGCCCTGCACAGTTCTTTGGAAAGGGTACCATGTATCAGCGTTCATGTAAAAAAACCCTCTGCAATGGGAAAATTAATCATCCAAGAAGCTGATCGGTTCAAGGTGATGGCGATGCATCTCCAGGCAGAGAGATCGCAGTTTTAGTATTCCCTATTGGGACACTGTGAAAGAGCTGCACCCTGTCCATCACTGGGAATTTTTATCTCCCCTCTGAAGCCTCAGCAACTAACTTAGGGGTCCAGGTTTCACTCTAGGGGCCAGGCCTGTACAGATTAGGCATCACACTGTATCACTGTGCAGACACTTTTGTCCTCCTCATCCCACCTCCCACAGAGCTAGCAAAGTTTGACTTATTATTTAAACTTTTCCCTAAGGTCTGACTTTACTGAGAATTTTCTTGCTGTACAAATACACTGCATTGCCTCTATTCAGGCTTGTTTATTACGGGGTTTCTCAATAAGATCTCTCCATTCCAGTTACCCCAGCACAAACAAAGAGACCATTTTCCCACCTTAGCTTACATACCCGTTGGTGCTAGTTGGCATGGTTTGGTAGTAGTTAGTATAAAATTTAATGGAGGTTTTAACACAAAATATAAGTTGACTCAACAGAAATATATTTCTCTATAACATCGTAGACACTGTCAACTTATTACATTTCCTGTATATTGCTACAAATATTGGATAACTCTTATCTCTGAGAAAATTTTATGCAAAAATGTGTATGTAAGTTTTTACATAGGTTGTTAGTGGCATTTCTGTGGCTTCATCAAAACAATGCATTAAGACTGCAACATAATGTATCCTGCCTCATTTTCATTGGAATATCTGTAGGGAGAGGACTGTGATCATCTCAGTTCTTTTAATGGAACTAAAATCCATTGCTTCCAAATGGAAAAACAATATCATCTTGATTTCCCTCGTGATAGCTATTTTATATAATAGAATTATTAGTAGTAGTACCACTGTTATTAAATGAAGAAATTGCCTCTGTTCTATGGATGATTTTCTGCCTCAGAGGACAACAAAGAAGCAGAGTGGTCAGAGAGGAGTTTGAAACAGATCTGGATTTATTTCCATACTTTGGGCTTAACTGAACCCTGGTATTTAGCGTGTATGGTTCTGTCCAACTGGGAGAGCCGTGCATCATCATGAGCAGCCGAATTTACTCACGTTACTTCGAAGAGGTTAACATCTGCGCTCTGACAGAGATTCTCTAGTTCCATTAATTAAAAGAGGCTTGGTAAGCAAGTAGCTATTGTTTTAAAATGTCAGATTACCCTTGTAGTCGACAAGGAGATAAGATAGTCATAGACCAGAGCTAGTTTTCATTTTCATTTCCTCATTTTATTAGGTTTGAAACAGTGAGAGTGGGCTGCAGTGATTAGTACAAACAGGAGAGCCACACTTAAAAGCTGTTAGGGTTTTTGTGTATCTGTTTAAGCTCCCCAGGCTAAGAAACAAGTCTATCCTTGCATGTTTACAATGCCTGCTAAGCATAACTGACAAGGATTTCCAGGCCCAACTCTAAGGGCAGAGCTCTTGTCCAAGCCTTGGACAGCTTACGTCAGATTTTTTGTAATCTGCTCTGCTCTGCTATCAACAGCCATAAAAGGGTCCCCCTTGAGATAGTTCAAAATGCTGCTGTTAACCTCTTCTTTCCTACTTGTGGCTATGTGCGACCTTCGGTGTAAGCCCTTCCCCTTTTCCACTGTATCCAGCACAAATTTCTTGGCCTTATCTTCAAAGCCCATCACAATTTCACCCCACCCTACCTCTCCCACTGGGTCCTGAACCGAGGTTAACTCCCACCTCGCTTCACAACGCTATACTTTGTGCTCTGTCCCACTCACAAGCCCTCACCAGCAAAGCTTCAAGTCAAACGCACCTCCTGACACATAACCTTCACCCTCCCAGGCCCACGGCTCACAGCCCAATGAACAAAGCAGGACTGAGCAGTATTTAAAGGTCCTAGCTACTGGTTGCAAGGCTCCTTCAAAATGGGGGTGCCATGCCCTGGACCCTGCTCTAGGGTGCTGCCTAGGAGTTGCAGGATCGCTTCTTCCAGTAGCAGGGCTGTCCTCCGCTCACTTGAAGTGTTTGTGCAACTGCAGCCTCGCGTTCAATAGGTAACAGGATCTCAAGCAATGTTCGTATTATCAAGTCAGGTTTATTATAGTGCAATGAGGTCTGGGGATTTAGAGATTAGTGTGCGGAAGAATTTATTCTCTTACTTTTCTATCATTTAGGTCAGAGTGTAACCTCGGTTATCCTGGGAGATTTCTCAACATGTACATTTATTACAGTTTGGCACCAGACTCGGCAGTCTGACCCTTAGCTGTCAGAGATCCCCCATCTATATCATTTTTTCCATTGCCGGGCAGTGCAGTTGATTGGCGCTCAACTTGTAGCTTGTAAAATAAGAGCACATTACTTCACACTGTGCATGTGCTCCTGAGCAAACACCCAGCAAGATACCACGTACAATGTTTGCAGAAAATTTTTGACACTTCCCCTAAATGAGCTGGCTGCTAGTGTGGGCTTGCATATCTATCCACCTAATACTCAGGTTTGACAGTAATGTGTATTCAGCATGTCAGGGGAGGTGGTACTTAAAGATACTGGCACGAGCAAGGCAGGTGGAGCCTAGGAGGCTTTTCCATTGCCAACAACAGCTGCCCTTTTTACACAGTCTCTCCCTTTTTTCTCTTTCTTTTTTTTTTTTTTTTTTTTTTGGTGTGTGTGTGTGTACACTGAAGATCTGCTTCATTGCAAATGCTTCCAGGAAAGTAACACTTCTGTCTACAATCCAAGTGACTTGTATAAGAGTTGGCCATTGGCATTTCAGACCTGATTACAGTTTTAATCTGATTCATATGAGCACCCAGCCAGCCAGTTCAGTGGGCTACCTAAAGCCTCATTATGGAGACATCCTTTTAGCCAAATCAGTCAGTCTAACAGAAGCAGGATGCTAATGCTGGATGGAGATCTTCCACCTGAGCTTGCATTGTTCAGAATTAAAACTGAGATGAAATTTGTAAGCATAAGTTACACTCCTGTATTTTATTTCTCTTTTCATTATAACAAAAATAATTTATCTTTCAGGTTTCCTATGCATGTCATACATGATGGATAATTTGGCCAAAGCAAGAACTAGGTCTGGCAGTAAAGCTATGTGAAAAATAGCTATTCTTTTTGGACTCCTTTATGTGAGTAAATAGAAGCAAGTGATCTATTAATTCACTTCCTGATCCTATTTGTTATGTATTCATGGCAAGGACATGCAGAGGTTCAGTGTTTAAGAAAAGGAAAAACTTACCAATCCAATGCTGTCTACAGTTATTAATTCTCCCAGATCATGATTCGTCTTGTCAGAGGGCTTCTCCACAAGGGCACCTGGCTTTGCCATGGCTTTTCTTCTCTATTTTTGTTTGCTTCCTTTGTTTTTCTTCCCTGTCAACAGATATTTGCCCTGAATCTATTTGGATTATAAATGCCCAGTGAGCTAAGACCTGAAATGGAAAGTTGATGCTACAAGATACCGCCAAAATTAATCTCACCAAAAGCAAACATGACACATCTCTAGTCCAAAAGTGAGACTATTTTATTGTGCTTTTCAATCATTGTCACAATTAAAACACAGCCTTGCTGCCTCACACTTTTCCCACCAAACCCCAGAGAGACCCACTCTACTTTTAATGTTTTTAACACTGATGCCTCTCAGCTACACCAATGGTTACTGATGTTGTCCTGGCATTCACAGGGAGCAGATGTATACTTGAAGGTGTAGTCCAGTGAAGGTACCTGAAGGAAGGGACCAGTTATGAAGTTGCAACTTACTGGCCATATTCAGTAAGCTGAACAGCTAGATGCATCTTGATTTCTAGGTTGGTATTCTCAACAGCACTTATGCACTGCTAGATGCACTGATACTGCTAGGAGGCCGGTTTTGCCCATACTTAAGAGTTCACAGCTGAGCCTGTAAGCTCCACAGCAAGGAATACTGCTTTGTGTGCTGCCCAGCAACACGTCCTTAATTTTAGGCCAGTACAGTGATCCAAAAGGTAATAGTGTTTATATATACACGCATGCATGTGCTGTGTGAGTGAGGAAGATATAAGTACCTAAACACTCCTAAAGTTACCTTATGCATTTGCCACTAGAATGAATCAGGATTTGCATAGAAGATGGGACCTTTTAAATACTGGGTAGTGCAGTGGCAGACAAATCATACCAAATAGCACAATACTTTCCATTATACACTAATCACCACATTTAAAATTGTTATCATCAGATTATGTGGATGCATGATTCACAGCCCACTCCCTGTCTCCAAAGAATCGGTTTTTAAGCAGGCTGCCACGCGCCTACTGCACCTGATTGTTTCATCGGCACATTCCAGCTAACAAAGGCGGACGAGCCGGGGCAGAGCCCAGGACACTGATACACTTGTTCTATCCCCACAGGTGTAGCAGCCTTCTGTTTTGAAAGCTTCTGGGTGTAGGCGTTAGGGCTGCATTCTTTCTTTAATTTGTACTCGCTTCTTTCAGAGTCAGATGGAACGGCAGCCAAGTGAGGAGTGCACAGAAGGAGCGAAAACCCGTGTTCAAAAAGCCCTGCTAGGACATGGACCGTTACGGCAGACCCTGAGCCCTTGCTCTCGGCCAGAGGAAGAAGAAAGGGAAAAGAAGGGAATGATACGGCGGTTTTTAACGTTAAAAGATCCTTCTTAGCCTCATGCATTTTTGGTCAATATTGCTGGCGGAAAATATATTCTGTACGACATATAACAACAGGCAGTTCCATGTGAGTGTATATTTTATGTATAACTATTGATACAAGCCATTATTTACATGGTAGCATAGGTATACATTCCATATATTTTATGTATAATTATTAGAACCAGCCATTATTTGTATGGGATTACAGATGTACATAGTGTTTTATTGTCAAACAAGCAGAGGGGAGACCACATTCTCCTCCCAGTTTACACCATCTCAGGCCAGAACGGACCATTGTACCCATCCAGTCTGAGCTCTCGCACTTTCACACACTAATTTCCTCAGTTGTACCAATTATAACTCTGAAGTCCCAGTCCCCAAAAGCCAACAGTCTTCTAGATTAATGCTTGGGCAAGGTGTTGAATTGTCGGCACTAAAAACTGAAGTCACTTACGTAGTTGAAGGACAGTTGCGTCAGAGGTAACGTCACCTTCTGAAGGGAGGGGGTAGGTCACTCTATACCCCACACAGTCACTGCCACCTCTACTAAAGTGGCCCACAAGATTTCTTGTAATGAGTCTTGTGACAGCCACCTGTTCACCAGGATTTTTATGGAGTTTTACCAGTTTCTTGTAGATTAAGTTACTCTGTCTGCATTGCATTGGAGCCCTTAGCCAGCCAATTAGGAAATTAAATTAGCTCACTGATGCTTACAAAATGTCTGTGAGCAAACTGAGATTTGTATGAAAATTCAATTTGAACAGGAACAATTTTTCATGGTCCATAAAAGGTAGTGTAAGATGCGCAAAGCTGACATTCATGACTCCGGCTCATAGCTCAGTGCTCTGTGTTTAATTCCCCACAAATGGAGCTAAGAAATTACCCTCACATTTATTAGAGAAAATATTCAGGAGGGCAGATTTCTTGCAGCTCCACCTGTTTTTAAAACCAGCTTTGGATAAACATAGAATTCTGCAATTTGAGAAAATAGCTTACAAATATCTTCTTTCTTTTTCCTTTCCTTTTTTTTCTTTTCCACCAACCCAGAGTTCTGTTATCTTACACTTATTTTGATAAGTTACCTTCAGCTTTTCTGTCTGCACATGCAAGGAAACAAATCCAGCCCCACTTCCAATGCAAGTTTAGACAACGTGGTTAAATTAACAGCTTGAACATTAGAAAAGAGATTAGGATAATTAATGCCAAGATGATAGAACTAGGAATGTTTTGTACTGTAGGTAGGGCCACTATTTGGGAGGCCAAAAGAGGAGTTTTACCACCAGCTTGCAACAGGTTCTAACAGTGGAGCTTGAAAACTGGAATCACATTCCCCTGAAATGCTAGTCACGCTTTCAAAAACATGTGCCACAAGCTGGTCCTCCAAACTCAAGTGGAAGCACCTGAAATATGCCCTATTTTCCCCATTTTAACAAGAAGAGTTATTAGATGCCCACACTGTTCTAGAAAATTAAACGTTTCTTTGGATTACTTTGTGTGCTTTGGCTCAGACTTGGCCAGAGAAACACAAGTTTGACACCTTAAAGAACTGAGTAGCTGCTACCTATCAAAAGCCCAGAAATTAATTCAGGGTTTTTTTGGAATTAAAGAAACATTTTATTTCCTTGCTCCAGGGCCTGTTCAATGCCCTTCCTAAAGACATTGAGATCATGAAACAATTAAGAGCATATTTCTTGACCTGGACTTGTTATTCACTGTCAAACTGCCAGGTTCTTCGCACAAAATGCACTACATAAAATTATACTGGGAATTAATGGCACTGGTTATACAGACCCAGTCAAATTTCAAGAAGAGAGTTTCAAAGCCAGGGGGAAAGGAAGATCCTTGATTCAGGTCTGAACCATTTACAGTGTGCTAACTCCAGTGAAATAAGATGGACAAGAATTTTAATATTTTAAGAGGTATTTTTGTAAGGAACAAATATAAGCTCTGCAAAGTCCAGTTTCAGAGTTCTTCAGCCTTCCCAGAGCACGTAGCTGTAAAGGCTACTTCCTAAAAACAAATTAAATCACCATTCCCAGTCTCATGAAAATGCTTGATTTGCACAGGGGTGCACTGATGCTTATCCAGAAGGTCCTCAAGGGGTGCTGGGTAGGCCAGAATCCCACAGAAAAAGTCATATTTCTCCAGAGAGACCCTCTAGCTCCCCCAAAAATGAACTAAAAGATGGGAATTTTTTCATTAAAATAATGAGTTTGGTTGTCCTCTGTTTTAAGGTGAAGTTTGCTGTTACTATGTCTGCAACCTTCTTTGACAGATGCAAGAAAAATGGATTTTAGAGAGAAGCATGTGAAACAGAGAAGCAGGAATGCTGAAAGTTAGATCCATGGTTAAACCGGTAAGTAGAAATGGCCTGATTTTGAGACGTGCTGAGAACTCAGGGTCCCATTAGTTCCCATTCACATCACTGGAAATTTGATACACTAAAAACATTTGAATTTACATTTCCTTAACTGTCTTACCTTGGCACCAGAATACAGGTTATCAAAACCTTCTGTTCTTCTGTTGGAATGCCCAACCTGAGAGGACATAAAAACACTCCTGTTCAGAGGACACAGGCTCAACATTCCCCCAAACCCCAGCTCTCTTAATGGCTGGAGTTAGAGCTGCTCACCCTAAACTGGGATACCCAGAAATACTCATTTCATTTGAAAACCCAGACTCTCAGTTCCCTAGTTTCTGCACCCAAGTGTGAACGTAGAGCAGAAGAAAAGTCAGCGACTGGAGAAGCTGCTCCCTGAATCGCCAGAGCTGAGGCCACCAGAAACACATTCAGAGTCATTCTCCCGTCTCTTCTCAGAAGAAGGTGCTGGAAAATCACTTCATCGGGGCCATTACATCCCAAAGCAACACTAGCTTCGTTTGATCTGCAAACTGCTCTGTCCTCAGCAATTTGTGGCTTTCTGTGTACCCTTACACCTCCAGCTTAAATCCATCCAAAAAAATATTCCTCCCCCAAAACACACATCCTTTTGTTTATTTTTACCTACCCTCCTGCCTGTTTAGCTGTACACTGCTCTATTATGTGGTCTCTGTGTTTTCCAGGCAGATTTTCCTCATCTAAGGGATCTCTCAAGTGAAGGCTATTTGAATAAATGAGGATGATATAGCCCACCCACCCTAAGCCCCCTATCTGTCTTCTGAGAGCTGGCCTTTACCAAGAGCCAAGAGCTTCTCTTTGGACTGGAAAAGTCTAAAGGGATTCCTGTACTAACATGACTAGCTGTAGAGGTTTGCAAATTAATAATTTAGATATACAGGCAAATAAAGCCCAGATACCTTAGAAAAATAGACTTTTGAAGGCTTCTTTTCTTGCCTCAGAACATGAGCTAACTCCGGAACTAATTTTTATGATCTCTGCAAATCCGAAATATAGTTCTGGGAATCCTTGGAGTCCCTAAGTCCAACCATACCAAATTACAGCATTTTAGTTTGTGTGTGCACACAGAGAAGGTGTCTTGGGCCTTGTGGCTGCGTCTGTCCAAATGAGTACTTCCCTGAGATGCCCTAACGATCATAGCAAACTCATATTTCACTGGACGGTAGATTTTGACTTCTGTATCAAACTCACTCGTATCAGTGTTGCAAAGCTTATATTTGCAGATGTAGGATCGGGTTGTTGCTGAAAGAAACATTGACAGGCAAAGGTTTTACGTATTGATACAGTGAACAGCTACAAGCAGGATCGTGCCAAGTGATGCTTGGAGGTGGGGGCTGGGAGATGGAGGGGCTCTTTTTGTACTGAAGGCACTGCAGAATATCAAATGGCAGGTATCAGAGTGACAGCTTTTGTTTTCATAGCCTATTGAAAAGTTAACGAAGTAAAGAAGATATAATCATTCAGGTAAAGCAGGATACAAAGCAGGCCAGGGCTTGCACTAAAAATGCATAAAGTTATTTCACTAAAAGACAGAGGCACTTGCCCATGGCAGGTGCAAAACTTAGGCAGTGCTCTGATTGCCTCGAGAAAGGAAAAAACCTGTAGAAAATGTTGGGACATGTTCTAAGCCTCCTCAACAGCCGTTCTCCTTTTTTTTTCCCCCCCTTTCTTTCTTTTTTTTTTTCCTTGTTGAATACTTCAGGTCGTATCTTTATTGTCTGCCAGCAAAGGCTGTGGTTTTCAGGGCTCCAAGCAATTGGGGAGGGAGAGTACACACAAAAATCTTGAGTGGTTTAGAGAAGTCTCTGAATCAGGAGATTTCTTTTCATGACGAAGATGATATGGCAGAGCTTTAAAGTATGTGTCTGCTGTAAACCAGAGAAAGGACAATATTTGAGGCTGACTCATGTCTGTCTGACTCTGCTCATGGGTTAAAGGAAAAATGTCAACCTCACCTCAGCTGCCACTTGAAAACTCCGAGTGTTTGGTTACCTTGGTTTCCCCTTGCTGTTAGGTGTTCAGGTCCTGCTGCTTTTGAGCCATGCTTGGCCCCATTGCTCTCAGCGCGTTATCCATATTGTCATCTCACGGCACGCACTGGTTTGCACCAACTTCCTGGCCCCCTCACCTTCCGGGGCGTAAGTAAGCCCCCTTGCTTGGGGAAGCCAGAGCACGGAGCGAGCCAGGGTTCAGCCCCTCCCTGCGGTACAGGTGTGAGCTGGGAGCCACCGCGGGCCCCATGGCGTGAGTCAGGCACCCGCAGCAGAGCCCTGCCGACAGCTCGGTACCACACGGCTCCCGTGGGGACTGAAGGGCCTGTCACGTCCAGCAGGACCCTCTCACCCCCTTGGCTTTCCAAAGAAAGGGCCCAAAGTTGGGGCCCAAGTGTCACCACGTGACATGCCGTTCACCCATCCCCTCCGGCTGGCCAGGCCCAGCTCTGACACACACTCGGCAGAGACCACTGCCAACACCAGGAGGGCATTTTTTTGTTCAGATCGGTGCCTATAAAGCAAGGGCGAAAGGACACACGGGAAGCAGTGGAAGCTCTTGCAAAGCAAAATCGTTAAGATTTGATGAATCATCGAGTGAAGAACCTCTCAAAGCTGCCAGAAAACACAGAAACAGACAAAGGAACTCATTTGATACGAGAGTAGTCGAGAGATGCCAATTTGTTTGACCAAACACATCACTGGGTGATAGCCCATTGATATCTGTTTTGCTAGCTGCCTTCTTTTGAAATGGTTAGAGACTCCCACTGAAAGCAAGAAGTGGTGAGGATCGAGTTTAAAGGAAATTACTAATTTGGACTGGAAATTGAGGGTACTTAAAAACAAATTCAACTTCTCACTATCATTGGAAAAAAAAAATGGAAGCAGCCAAATTTATGTTATACCTTATTGCTCAAGCTCGGCAGTACCTGGAAGACTCAGAAGCAGGCACTGACCTGCATGCATTTTTCCAGTCCCAGCCCTTGATGATATGAGTAAGAGACAGGAAAACAGAGGAAGCTTTGAAAAACACAGGCTCAAAGGACAGCAGTGCCTGAGCGAGTCATTTTCACCAGCAGCTGCCACGCAGCAAGGACCGTACAATCTAGAAAACTTCCTCGCAAAGCAGATGGCAGAGGCGTTTCAGCCAGGAAGAAAATTCCTTCCTGGATGTAGTTTTGTTTGTTTGTTTGTGTGATTGATCCCCACGCACGCAAACACACACCTGTCTCTCTCCCTTCCTCCCTCACGCACACAGCCAGGAGCAGGTTTGTGTAGGAGAGCCCTTCGGTTGACACAGCTCCTCCCGTCCCAGCAGCTCCTCACTCTCCCTGGCAGCCACTGAAGCAAATGGATCACCAAGCGCTTCCCCGTAGAGAGGAATTTTGGTGCCTACAGGTAGACGGTGTGCAGGGGAGAGGCACTGTTATTGCAGCGGTTTCCTGTTAGCCTGCCATTCACCAGCCTTCCAGGCACGCTCCTTTCCTCGCGAGGCAGGCCACAGCACACTTGATCTTTCCACATCAAACCCAAACGCTTCTTGACTTCTACCTCCCCGCCATCCTTTTCCCCTCATTTCCCATCCCGAGTTCCTCTCTGCTCCAGGTGTGTGTTTGGAAATAATGCACCGATCAGACTCTCCCTCTGCGAGCCAGATAAGCCATCGGGCCAAGGGAGAAAGAGATCAAAAATACCGCTTTTCTTTTGGCAAAGCTCTACAGCCTGCAAGCTTGTAGCTACCAGCCGGCTAGAAAGCAATTGTGGTGACTGGTTGGACTTGGGCCGTCTGTCATAAGCCAAGGGCTGTAGCTGAGAACAGAGCTTCAGCATAGTGCAAGGAGCAGCCAGTGGATGGAAAGAGCTCGGGCAAGTAAAATGAGAATAAAGGTGTACAGCCTACAGTCATGTCTATTTGAGGTAATGGAGTCGCTGCATTGCTGTAGGTCTACTCCATGTAAGACTCACTGCTGTTAAAGGCATGTAGATACAACTTTCAGTCTATGTGGGGTTTCAAACTCCAACGCTTTCAGATTCGAATTCAGAGTCACAAATCCAGGGGAATATATCTTTATCTGGCCACCCTTATTGGGATAAGAACTTGAAACAAGAAAATGCCTAAAAAAGTTGTGTTCATCACTATCTTCACAGAAGTTGATCAGCAGTATGAAAAAAGCAATAATAAACTATCAAAAAAATTACAAAATAAATAACGGCATGGAAGAAAACTACTGGGAATGGCACAAAAACTTAGAAATTATGGAAACCGACTGGCTGAGAATAGGACATCAGTGCAAGCCCTGTTTGCAGATGAGAGACAAATGTGTCCATAACTCTAAAGGTCTCCTATCACCTTTGTACAGAACTCTCTACAGCGTAAATAAGATGATACGTCACTGAGGCCTGCTCCAAGTAAGGAAGATGTGAACCCTCGCTGATAGCAGGGGATTTTTCCAGCACAAAGGAGGATAGTTTGGCAGGGGAGAAGCGAGAAAATACTGGACTCAGAATGACAGTGTGATCCAAGATCTTCTCAGAGTGGGATCTCCGTCCAGATTCCCAGCCTGCCTGTCCACACTCAGTCACTTGGGCCAAGGATTATTTTATGTCAATAAACTCAGCCCTTTTCCAGGGAATAGGAAATTCATCCAGTGTGGATGAATTGGCTGATATATGAAAGGAACAGCTCCAGAAAAAAATGATTCTAGTTACATTGTAGGAGAGGCAACGCAAGCAAACAGTAGAAAGTAAAAAACTCAAGGGAAAAGGAAAAGCTGATTCCAAAAGAATAAACCCAAAAGAGGAGTGTGTATCTGATGTGTCATCAGTGTACTTTGCCATTCTCTAAGATGGAGGGATAAAGATGTGACATGTTAACGTGTTGTTGCCTTCCTCTGGGATAAAGGGCATACCACACGTCAGGAATCTCCCGTCCTCTAGCAAAGGACTGACATCTGCAGAGACCACACATTCCACCTGACTATAGGTAAAAAAAGAGTATCATCTGATTGCATTTTTTAACAGAAACCATGATTCTTGAATAACTGCCTTCTTTTTTTTTTTTTTAAAAGGCAGCAGCCACTTGTGCCTGTTATATGGTGAGAAGAAAATTCCCGGAAAAAAACAAAGAAGAAAAAATTTCCTCACTTTTAGTTACAGATAGACATCAGATCATCCAGATCCTTGGCAAGTAGGAAGTAGTGGGTATTCTGAGCTGTATTTGAAAGGAAAACTAGACTTTCTCAAGCTATTGTTCAAAAGCAACTTGTGAGGACTGAATTTTTCTATGAAGAGCTGCTCTGACAAGCTTTCTACTACTGAAAGTGGCAGATTGCTCCTGACATTTCCCCTGCTTGGTGCTCAAATCTGAGGAAAGGTTTTTGCAAGAAGTCTTCTCCACTCTGCTGAGTGAGCAATCTTAAAACTGGTTTGGCCTTGAAGCCACACTCTAAGTAAAGGCCCAAATCAAACTGGCGTCTGAAGAGTGCTCCCCTGATTTGCTCATCTCTGACTGCTATATTGCAGGGGTGAAATGCCACCAAATGGACTAAAAAAAATATTTAAAAATATTTTGTAATTATCTTGGCAGCACATTTACTGCAATTACGAGGAAATTGCATTTAACCACGTTTTATGGGTTTAATTTTCTGTTCAATTAATGCAATTGTTTTGCAATTGTTAATTCTTAACTTTAGCTCAAATATTTAATACCAAGGGAGAACAAATTTTTTAAAGAGCTTTATGGAGCTGATTTGTTGTGTGTACAATAATGATATCAGGTTGTTATAAAATGAAGGAATTCTTTATTAAATAGTCAGCTTTACTGATCTTAATTGCAAGCTGCATCTCTACATGGCACCTGTACATTCTGATGTGTTGTCATAACCCTCAGAGCTATGTAAACAAGCAAGTCCTGTCGTGTTGCTGGCTGACTCCAGCAATCGCAGACACAGACAAAGTGATCTCCAAGGAGTCAGGTATACATACGTACATAAAAAAAGAGAAGAAAGAAAGTAAAGAAGGAAGGAGCAGTGGTTAAGCAATAGGACAATTAAAAAAAAAAAATGTTTAATGGGGAAGAAGGTGAATCACTTCAAAACTCAAAAGGAACACAAGATGAGCACATCTGAACAGCTAAATTCCTGATTCCAAACCCAGTCTTCACAGGTGGTGAGGGATTCTAGTTTCCACAGAGGTAAAACTAGCACCTCTGGGAAGAAGCCCACTTCAGTGTCGACATTTTTTTATCCTGGTTTGAAACTGGGGCTCTCCTATTTTCTTGCAGCCAATTGTGAAACATGCAGCTCTCAGCAACAGTTCCTCTGGTTAATCCACAGGTTTTAAAAGGCAGATTTATAAGTCAGTGCAGTGCTGGTAGGAGTACAAACAGCCAGATTCTTAGCTGGCATAAATCAGCATCGTTCCACCAAGGTATATTGTGCAACGTTGATTTACACCAGCTATGAAATTAGCCCACAGTGCTCTGCCATGAAAAAATATAACTCCCGGCAGCAAAGAGGTGAAAACCTTCAAGCTAGCCTGATATTTATCTGTCTGGACCAGACAGATTTTGATCACTGTCGCATTCCCCTTTCATTTATCCACCTAGTGCTGCTTGGCTCCAGAGGTGAAATTTTCAGAAGACACTAACATTAGACTAAACTGCTTACACAGTGGGACCAGTATGAAGCTGAAGCTGAGTAGTTTACAAAATCTTGACAAAGTCTACTCATTCCCAAGTTACTATATGCACTGGGCTGTTTCTGACAGAATGTGATGCACCCAGAGGAAAAGTGCACTTTCAGGGAAAAGGTGGACTTTCAGGAAAGAGGCTGAAGCTGGTGGTGTGTCTGTAAAGGGCTGACTGAAAAAAAAAAAAACAAAAAAAAAAAACCCACAAGAAATTTTGCCTGGTGATCTCTGCCAGAGTTTGAGCTGGACTGTTCATGTTCTCGTCCTTCAACCATTCGCATCTGAGAAGCTGGTAACATCGCCCTGTGATGGTTCCTCAACCACTTGTGATATTGGCTTTGAGCTTCAGAGAAGCACAAAACTTCAGGAAATAAATATCCTGCATTTTGCACTTCCTTTATCTGCAGCACTTTTCAATCCAAAAGCACCACTTAAACAGAATTAAAATATTGAGGTAAGCATCAAAGTTCTGACCCTCTAGCACTAATATATGCAGTGCGGTGCACGCTTTCATTTGATCAAACCATCTGCAGCAACAATGAGAAACAACTTGATTTTAAGTTCAGACTTTGCTTTGAAAGAGCCAAAGATTTGCCAGAAAGCAGTCTTTTGAATCAGCCACTGTGTTCTCAGACAGTTTGGGAGTCACTGGCAGATAAACCCTTTCAAACAGTGATTATTCAAGCCTTGCCAGCAATATCTGTATGCAGCACACTTTCCTTTGCTGCACCATGTGATCAGAGAGGAGTTTCCATAAGTTGTTTTCTTATTGATGGAAATCAGAAATGATGCCTTCACCACTCTTCCCTCAGACTTTCTCGATACCTTTTTCCCAGGGTCAAAACTCTTTAGCACATGCACAAAAACTAAACAGTGCTAGCAGACATTGCTTTTTTTTTTTTTCAGAGTCTTGCCTTTTTTCAGCTTTTGCTTTGTTTTTACCCAAAAGGCAAAGCAAAATACAAACCAACAGTTTGCTGCACGGAGACACAGACGATGAAGGGTGGCTTCAGCCACGTTTCCAAGCCCATGCTTCCCTACAAGCCCTCTCTGAGCTCTGCTGCACAGCTGTGCACACCTGCAAGGTGGTGTGCAGCTCGGGGAGGTGTACATGTTAATGTGAGTGCCCCCCTGTGGTACTGTACTGTCAGTTGAGGCTTAGGAAAGAAAAGCCACTTGTTACCCTGCAATAACCTGTTCCTGCAGAAAGCATCAGGTTTCACGGCAGGTTAGCTTCCCTGTACTCTACAAGCAACACAATTAGAATAAGCTGTTGGAATGACCCTTGGTAAAGCCAATCTGGAAATGCTCCTAGGAGCATGGGAACGAAGCGATGAAGCTCTTCACAGTGTTGAAGCTGTATTGAACAATGTCATTAAGGGCTGGGTTCAGCCGCAGTTGTGAGTTATTAAGGTTTGTTTATTGTTAGCATTGCCTGGCCAGGCCTTTGAGGCGGAGGAGCTTAGTGTGTGAATGGCAGCACCTGAGTGAAAGTCACCACCACCGTTCACGTCTGATTTCAGCAAAGCTGTGCTCTTTGACACTGGATGACAGGGAAAGGGGCCCCAAATGTGAAAACAGCTTCTAAGTGAGGGGGGCATCAAAGTTCCTCAATCGACTGTGATACCCTGAATTAAGCTTGGACAATCTTGTAGCTGTTTCTCTAACTGAATGTGATGGCAGCAGGAGCAAGCTGGGCTGAAAGAGTGGAGAGTCAGGCCATGTGCCTGGATACGGCTTCCCTTTCCCCGATATGATGGGGAGCCACAACGTGGTCTTCCCCAATGGAAGGCTGCTTTAGCCCACAGGCAAAACTCCACCAGAGTCCTTCCCCTGACGCTGACTGGAGCAGGAAGGGAGGAAACTTGAACCCTTGCAAGGCCTGGCTGTCACCTTTCACCTTTACTTCTGTCACCTGCTTTGGAAACCAGGGTGCTCAGTTCCCCTTCTTTCAGAAGAGCAAAATTGCTCAAGTCTGGATCAACAGTCTCCCTTCCCGATTTTTCCACCCGCTTGTGTTGAGGGTGGCTCTAGGTTCTGGTTCACACCTTGGGAAGCTGCAGAGGAGCAGTCACTTCTGTTCCCTTTCCTGGGACCGCTTGGTGACAATGTTCCTAATGTCACTTCTTTAACTGCTGACCTTTTCCTTGCTACCAACAGTCCTTTAATCCATATGTCCCGTCAAGAATTCCAATAAATAGGTTGGATGTTCTCAGTCAACGATGTAATAACTCCATTTTCTCTTGCTTTGATAATGTGGGGGGTTTCTTATGTGTAGTACAATACAGTAAAGAATAGGGTATTTTTTAGCCTACACTTTTAGGCAATTTAATTTTAATTCTTAATCTCAATTATTCTCTGAGAATCAGGGCTGAGACCTTGAGCTTTCACTACTCTTAATGACAGTCTGTCTGAAAAGCACCCCGCCTCTTTCATATGTTCCTTTGGATATTGTGTCAAACTTTCAGAACCCAGGTTTGAAATTGTTGCCCATACTTATTTACTCATCCTTGTAATTAGATAACAGTGATGGGAGGAGTTCATCTTTCTTTTACATGATTCAAGTAAGGGCATGTCCACTACCTTTCTCTGGAAATTACTCAGCCTAATAGCCTTGCTTTTCAAATGTTTTTCTTGACAATCAGATGACTTTAAAAGCTTGCTCTCTTTTCAATTCAAAAGACATTTCGTTCTCTCCTCTTAGCCTTTGTGAGAAGCATCTCAGCATTTGAAGGAAATAGTAGACCCATAAGTCTGGATTATGAACTCCACAGAGCAAGTTTCCTGACATCGCCTTACCAAAGTATCTCAAGTATGATTTGTAGAGGTTGCTTTAAAACTATTGTCTATTGTGTCAGATCTTGCTCTACCCCTTCTTAGCACTTTACCTTTCCATTAGGCCTGTGAAAGGGAGAGGCAGTTACTGGCTATTTTAGTGCATATATTAGGATATAGAGATCCCCTCAGGACCTGACTGCAACTAGTTCCTTACTGGCTTCATTGCTACAAAGCTCCCAGATGGCAAGCAATGTATTTTCAGTCACTACCAGACTAACATGACTTTGAACAAGTGACCTAGAATGGTATCTCATCATCAATCTATTGAGCCATCCCATCCCCATAAATACAGTTTTACTTAAGAAAATTGCATTTGACAAGTAGTTAATCCAGTTTATGCTTTAATCCCTTTTGGTATTTGAAATTAAAAAAAAAATCAAAACAGCTAAATATTGAGGAGTTAAAATTCACAACTGAGTAAAAAATAATACTCTCATTCTAAGGATTTCAGGAAAAATACATTTTGGGAAGGAGGAGAGGAGAGGAGAGGAGAGGAGAGGAGAGGACTGGACTATGTTTCTTCTGATTTAGGACCCCAGGATGGCAGACATCCTTACTTCTGTTATTACATCATTTGTTCTTACATATATTAAAATTATGTCAGACCATTCCACAGTTTAATGTCTTTAGCCAAAACCTGTCTTATATGACAAAGAGGATTACAAACAAACAAGATATCTCCCTGTAAAAACAAATATGGACTGACCCTTTCTAGGGTGCTATCCCTATATATTTCTGTAAAAATCAGAGGTCTGAGTGCCCTTTCAGATCTGAGTATAAGCACCTTGCCCAGAGAACTGAACAAGATTTTGCCAAGTCCCAGGAAAACACCTGAACCATCTTTCTGCCTTGCTGGTGGTTACAGTGGTTTGAAGAACCATAGAGAAGAGTGACACGTTCAAACACTGTGGGTCCAGATTGCTGGACTGGGGGTTTTTGGAGGGTGGGGGAAGGTGTAATTATTCCATAAGACATGCAAGAGAGAAAGAAGAAAATAAATCTTAAAGGATTTTGAGCAGGATGCAGATATTAATAGGTCAATACAAGACCAGTTTACAACATAAGCAAGTACAAAGATATATGATATGTTTCGATCAACAGGTAAAAATGCAAATAATATTTTACAGTGTATAAGGTAGAAGGCACAGGAGGCAAGATATCTCTGTGAGTCATCTACCCACTGCACCAAGTCCACTTCATAGAATTGCTTTCTAGCATGATGATAAGAAGCCCCCCAAAAAACAATTCTGGACCTCCCAGGAAAAGAGAGGTCACGCTGCCATTCCTCAACCCCATCAAGCTGTTTTTCATTTCTGCATCAGAAGCGTCTGTGATGTTTTATCTTCCACTATGCTACCTGCACATCTGTGAGAAAACCTGCCCTGCCCTTAATCAGAGAAGGTTCAAAATATTCTTGAGCAACACTAACTCTACAGGATTGCAAAAGGGAACCATTAAATGCCAGCCACCATCCCTTCCCTTGTATGCTGGAGGAGAGTGTTGTCATAGTATCTTAGATATGTTGGTTGGAGAGAAAAGCTCTGGGGGTTGTCTAGGCCAGCCAGAATGAGCCTGTGGCCAACACTAGGTCAGGTCAGCCATGGTTTTGCTAGATGAGTCTTGAAAACCTTCACAGATGGCAATTCCACCACCTCTTCGGATATGCTGTTCGAGACCCACACTAACCGCTGATGAATAAACTTTTCAAAATTTCTGGTCTGAACCTCCCTAGTCACAACTTGCAATTATTTCCCCTTGGAAGTTTAACTATTTGTTCGTGTAACTAGCTTAGTTGTCTAGTAACTAACAACTAGTTGTCTAAAAAGAGTTTGGGTCTCATATCGTTATAATTTTCTTTGCAGAAATTGTAAGCTACTTTTGATCATCCCTTTTTCTTCTCTATCAAATGAAACAAGCTCATGTCCCTCAGTCTTCTCTAATAGGCCATGTGCTCCACATCCCTAAGTATCTCTGTAGCCTGCCACTGGACCTTATCTAGTTTCTCAGTATCTCTCTTTAACTGGAGAAACCAAATTTGGCACAGTATTTCAGGTGCAGCCTCACCAATGCCAAGTAGAGATAGTTCCCTGAATCCGCTGTCCAAGCTCCTCCTAATGTAGCATGTGGTTTCCCTTATTTACACTGAGAGCACATTGCTGGGTTATATGCAATTTGGCGCCTGTCATAACCCCCAGGTCCTTTTCCACAGCGCTGTTTCTCAGCCAGTCAGTTCCCAGCCGGCACTGATGCAGAGGGTTACCCCACCCCACATGCCCAACTTTGCACTTTGTGCAGCTTTTGTTGGCCCAGATCTAAAGTTTCTCTTTGCCCTTGCAGTTCGGCTACACTGCATGTCAGCCACTCCCCCTGACGTACTGCCATCCACAAATCTCCAGAGGGTGCATTTTGTCAAATCATCCAGGTCACTGATGAAGATATTAAACAAGTAGTCCTAGTATCAACCCTTTGAGTACTGCATTTGTTGCTGGCCACCAAACTGACCTCAAGCTATCAATTATCACCCTTGGAGCCTGCCAATGCTGCTAATTTTCAAGTCTTCTAATAATCCATCCATCCCACATTGCCTCAAACTACTATTGAAAATGCTGTGGGAGATGGTCTCAAAAGCCTTCCAAGATATATTGCATTCACCACTCTTCCTTCATCCACAGTCATTTCATCATAGAAGGCAATAAGGTTGGTGAAGCGTGATGTCCTTGGTATTTCTATGTCTACTGCTCCTGATTGCATTCTTGCCCTTCATGTGTTTGGAAATGGAGTCTAGGAGGATGTACTCCATGATTTTTCCAGACGCTGAAGTAGAGCTGACCAGTATTTCCCCAGATCCTCCTCTTCCCTTTGTAAAGATGGGCTTGTTATTATGTTAATCTTTTTCCAGCTATCAGGGACCTTCCTCAGCCACCATGATTTTTCACTGAGGACAGACAGCAATCTTGTAATCACGCCTGCACCCTCAACACCTTCAGGTGCATCCCACCAGTTTCTCCCTAAATTTTGTTCCCCTGCTGTTGGCTCCCCCTCCCACTCCAATTTATAGCAGTACGCACAGAGGTCTGGGAGAGGGCTCTGCCTTTGAAGGATGAGGCAACAAATGTGTTGAGTACTTCAGCATTTCCCATGCCATGAAGTCTGGGAACATCAACAATTGTTTATATGGTGTGGTGTTGCCACTCAGCACACACATCAATCCTTACATGATATCTCAGTCCTGGTAAGTTTGGAGATGAAAATCATCAGGGAGATAGCGTTTTAGCCCTGGATACTGCCTAGAGTGTAACAGCCATTATCTACAAAATCCCCAAATTAAGGCAATAAATGTTAGGTGGAACAGGAGGGATCATACAATTCTCCCATTCCACACACTACTGAATGTATATGTCTATTCAAAGGGAAATTTTCAAAGGAATAAAGGAAATTAGGCTGACACTTCCCCCTTTGAAAATCAGTAGGTATTGCCTTTTTCAGCCACTAATGTAGGTGTTTAATTTAGAAGATTAGCTTCCTGTGCAGTCAAAGGAGAGGCTTCCAGAAGGCAATTCAGAGTACCTAAAAGATAGGCCTCTACTCTGAAAAAGCTGGGAGTTGGGGTGGAAAGGAAGCAGGGATGAGAAGGGGTGACTATCTGCTTAGATGATCTTCATAGTTTTTGAAAGGCCTAATCCAGTATTTGTACCAAATGTGCAGTATTTCTACTTCACCATAGTCTCAAATATCATACTCCTCTCTTGCTTATGAAGCTAAACTTCTCTTACAAAGTGTTCCATCTGTTGCTCCACAACTGTGTCTTTTTTCGACAAGAGAGAAAATAGAAGCACATACTTAATGTGCTAGAGCATAGATAATTTTTTTAAGGAGAGCTAAGTAAAAGAATGATAGATAAAAGCTGGATTCTCCCAACATACAAAAGAAAAAAAAACTTTTTATTTGTCATTTTTTGGAAAGGAGAACATGACAAGCATGTCTGATGTGGAAGAAAAGCTTGTTTGTAGATGTTGGAGAAATTATTCAAGGACAGTTCACTCATATAAAAAATGACCCCTGCGTTACTGCCAAGGTCAATGAGACCTAGAGTGACCTGCCACAAAATTGTAATTTTGTCTGCTTGTTTGGGCCAGTTTATCCCTTTTCTCCATTTCCTTCTGGCGCTTTGGAGACGACTAACACTCCCCCACTTCCAGTGTACTTGGCACTTTCCCCAAGATGAATGAAAATCCCTCAGAAGGATAATATAGACCTTATGAGGTCATTTCTTCCCACTCATTCTTTGGAGGGAGGTATGAAGTTATGATGCTATATTGCCTATACATCAGGTGACAGATGCCATCTTTTTTTCGCTAGTTATCTCTCCAGCTCTTTTGTTAACTTCCACTAAGTCTTAGTATGTTAGCTGTTTATGTTTCATATGATCATAATTACTTGCATCCTGCCATGGGTTTATCTGCTGCTATCCTCTTAAGAAAATCTGTTCCCCATCTCATGGCTCTCAGATCTTATGCCCATATAAAATACTACTGTTGAGAACATTAGGTATTATACACTTTACGGTTAGTATTCTCATGATAACACTTTTATTGCAGTGCAGTTCTGTTCTTTCCCCTCCCTCTAACTCAAGGGAATTTGAAGCTGCTCCTTGAAAAATTCACAGGCCACATAAAACTACCAGTGACATCAACTGGAGCCAGTTAAGTATGTCAGAGGAATTAAAAGCTGATAAGAGAGGAAAAGAGTAGGACTGCTTTTTCATTTGTACATTAATCACACATTCCTCATCACTCACCTTTTTTGAATTCTTGATTATAGTCAAATGACCTTAATTATATGGTAGTGTTTGTTATCTAGGAAGTGAAATACAAATAAGACTTTGTAAAAAAGGACAAAGACAACACCAAAAGTAATAATCACAAAGCAAAGACAACCCTCTTAACCACCCCCACTAAAACCCAAAGACATAAACACTGTAATTTTATTTATGTTGTAGACTGTAGGAATTAATATGTGAAAATCAATGGAATGTGCCACATAGAGAGTGAAAGGACAAGAACATATTCTTTTTCCATAATAACTATTAATGCAAAATTTAAGATGGTAATCTACAATATATTTTCATTTTCATACAGTATTTTAACCTTACTCAGAGCACAAAAACCTATTCTGCTACAGTTCTATTTGCCCAGTTATTGACTCTTCCTAACATTGAGTACTTATCAAGTGAAAAATGTCATACGAAAGAAGTGTGTGCATGCATTTAAGTGTGTGGACATTTATCAAGGGCTTTGGCTTCCCCCTTAGCACTGATCACTTCAGCCTCACTGTGCATCATGTGTTGGGGTCACAGCTGTATCTCCCTCCTCTGCCCTCCCAGTCCAAAAGATCCTTTTGCTTCAGCCTCTGTCCCTGCATAGATGCATATGCATGCACACATGTGGACACTTAATGCATGTACATATATATATCCACACATATACATTGTGCAGTCAGTTTACCAGAGCCCACTTGAACAACTGCACAGAGGTAGTATATGGTTAAAAGTGAACTAAATGAAGCAACAGTCATTTGGAGCTCCAGGAAAACAAAGTGTGTCATATGGAAGGGATGGCATGGAGCAAGTTTTTATGTCACTAGTATAAGATTAAGAAATCTTACCTCATTTCCTTAACTAATCTTTTCCCATTGTGTCTACAGCCCAAAAGGTTTACCTACTTGAGCTCAAAAGGGTGGAGTGTTTTGACAGACACTTTAAGTTGCTTTTAACTGAGGTTTTTGGCTGTCTGCTTATATTTCTTTACTATACCTAATGTTGTGAACGTTACATAACAACTTTGGTAGAATCCTTTTTTCTTGGTTGCTATATTCAACTAAATCCAGACCAAAGTGCCACTGAGACGTTAAGAGTGCTACAAAAATGTAAATTAGTCTTCTGACCATTTGAGCATTTATAATTACTGCAAACTTTCAGATTTTTGTGGGGACTTAAAGTTGTAGAGATTCTCAGGTTCTGGAGTGACATCGTCCAGTTGTGAATTATTGGAAACACAGTCTTCCCCCTCACCAAAAATACCACAAAAAGTTGTGCAAAAGCCATGCAGAGGGCAAAAGTAGAGGGCTTGATACCAGTTGAAATAGAAGGTTCAATATTAAAACCCAATTAAAGTTTTGTTAAAAGTGGTTTGGTTTTTTGCTAGCTGAACTAACACTGTTTCTATCACATGACAAATTCACTTTTTAAAAAAATACTACTAGCAACTCTACCATTCAAAGAAAATTTAAAATATCTTTGTAACACTTTGCAATATCAACCATTTATATGTTTTAAAAGTATCACAATACAAGAACTAAAATGCTTTCACAAAAGCTCCAGGGCCACCTATTGAACATTTACATTCTTTTTAAGACTCTGGAGAGAGACAACAATGCTTAAGGCTAGCTGCGTCTTTGAAAGGCATCAGAAGCATCTCCACACAAGTTGATGGAATTAGATTAGTGTAAAACCAGATTCATAGTTAATGTCTATATAAGGCAGATATGAGAAGATAGCACTGAACTTCAGGGCTCACATAGACAAGAAAGCCCAGGTCTGGAGCTAGGGTATGAGTTTGGTGTATACAGTAGCAACCATGTGCTATCATAGCAGTGTGGGCTGTCTTTGTACACAGCTGGGACAGCTTTAAAGAATAAAACCTACTCCAATTGCAATGCATTTTTTCAAATACATCCTGCGCCATATAAAACCTGCCTTAGGACTCAGTGCAACTGCAAAAGAAAACTTCAGTAGTCACCACCAAGTCTTATAAACTCAGTTTGCACTACGTTTAGTTGAGACCTCCTCACCGAGCAAAAAGCACTTTGGAGCTACCAATTACGATATGAAATGTCAGCTAAAGTTTCTCTAATTAGCTTCTTCCCATCATATCCTTCCTACTGGTATTATATTTATTGATTGATTTGATTTGGGGCTTTCGTTTCTCCAGAGATAAATCTGAAAACCTCAGAAGGCCTTGTCAGAGAGAGGGGCATAAAGTGGAGCTTCTCCAAAAGAGGAATGTGGAAGGGACAGCTGGTTCCTCATAAGCTTCCTGTCTTCATACGTCAACACAATTGTCAAGCCTTTTCCCCAACTCTTTTACCTAATACAAGGGCACAAACACACAGAGGTGTGCAGGTACCTGTGGAGGAGAGCACATACAGCAGAATGGAGAGTGGTGACCTGATCTCACACATCCTGGCTCTCCCATCAGGTAATGCCATACCTTCCCCTAAACAAACTCTTCACTTCTTTCCCGCCTTCTGTAACTTTGTTTTTCTGTCTGTAAATGGGACTTCCCCTCCTGTCACATCATCTGCCCCTGGGGCTTCCCTTTTTGTTCCCCCTCCTGCTCACTCACTCCTCACTGGTTTTATTAAATGCGTAAGAAATCACTTTATTCACCCTCTTGTGTCCTCAGTCTTTCTCCTAGTGACGCAGCCTGACCCAGTATGGTTTCCTATCCCACTTCTACAGTCCTGCTATGCACAGCTGTTTTTTCTGCTATCTTTCTCCTGCTGCCTACTTTTCTGCTCATGTCCCTCCTGGGATTGTCCCCTCTGTCCAGCTGTCCCACAAGCTTTCCCCTACACAGCAGCTGTGTGTAGTTGCACACCATATATAATCCCAGGGTGGGTTGCATGGGGGAACTTGCAGACGTGTAGCTGTGCTGGTGATTTTGTAACTTAAATGAATGGTTTCATAGAAATGATCCCCAGCAACATGCTCCACAGTTAGCACTTGAACCAACGCTCCCAGCCTACCACTACCCGTTTCTTTCAATCCTTCTTGCTCCAAGTTCAAGTGATAGCTGGGCATGGATTTTTTCTGAAGTAATCAGCACTCTGTACAAGTGGAGGCTGTTAAGAGATAATACTTCTGTCCCTGAATCTCTTCCCAGCTGCTTCTTGCTGTTGTTCCTAGCTTCATAAATTCACTTCTAAATATCATATCCTTCATTTTAGCCAGACTAAAGTTTTCAAAACAAATCTGAGCATATCTGGACTATTTACTTGCTATATATAGACCAAAATAAAATCCCCAGCTACAGTGTGAGCTAGTGAGAACATATGGAATGCCTCACAGACTTTAGAAAGAAACAACTAGCTGTGGAAAAGTGTAATTAATTCATAGGAAGGCTACTGTAATGTAAAGGAACTATTTCTACTAGGTTCTGCTACTGGATCTGATTTGGTCTTATGGAAAACTATACTCTGATGTAGGGAACTTTTGAAACTTTCGGAAACTTTTACATATATATACGCGCACACACACATATATATATATATATATAAAAGGCATAAAGGACAAAAATGTTAGAGGTGCTGGATTTGATCCATGGTTGTGGATGAATCTTGGGGAGGAGGGGGGAATACCACAATTTTGGTAATGGTTCTGTTTAAATTAGCAAGTCAAGTCTACCAAAATTGAAAGTATAGGAATACTGAGACTGATGGCTTGAAAACAGAATTTTCTGTTTTCTGTACTGAATCAGATCTGACTTGTTTTGTCTCTAAATGAAATAATTGCTTAAAAAATCATTCCTATCGCAACCAAAAAGTTTAGTAAATACATACGGTCACATCATTGTCATTTAAAATATGCTTTATTGGCCATGGTGCAAAAAAATGACTGAGGGATAGGATAGGATAACCTCAACTCCCAGAAGCTCTAGGACAGGTGGTTACACATACTGGCTCTAATCAAACTCTTGGCACAAATGATGGAAGTATGGGAGACAGTACGAAAAATTGGAAGAGCTTTGAAGTGCCCTTTGAAGTGCAGATTTTGAATTCCAGTACCACTGCCACATATATGAGAATCTTCAGAAATGCTGCTAAAGTTTGTCATAAAGTAAGACAGTATATGCGCACCGGGGAAAATATAAGGGCTGAACAATGGAGCAGTCATTGAAGAAAAGTTACAGTCAGCTTAAAAGCAAACTAAACAAAGCCAGCTACTGCTCCACACATTCTCAGCTGTGACACATTAATGCACAGCAAATAGGTATGAAATGTCTGAGAAGAAACACAATATAAAGAGGATTTGATGAATTAGAAAAGATCAGTGACAAAATTCATTTTATTAATTACACCAGCATCCCTAAACACTTTGAGCAGATCCTCAGCTAATTTGCAGCAGCTGAGGTTCTGCTCCCAAATTTTGGATATTGGGCACTTCTTAGCAATATATTTAATCTAAGGTTACTTCCCATTTTATTGTTAATAATCAGCTGCAGCCCACTGGCTATGGGCCACTGATAGGTGAAAAGTCAACAGACTTTGCAATATGTTTGTCCTGTTTCAGGCTAACGTTTGCAGGCCGCACCTTGCAGGAACGTTATTATGGGAGTTATTAAAAATCTATTTTTGCTGAAAACAATGCAAACGGAAGGAAGTGAGCCTGTCAGGAGACTTATTTCCTATTCAAGCCGACAGGTAGTTGGAGAATGGCCATCTGGAGTTTAAAAATTGCCAGGCAAGCCTCTCGGATTTGTCCCTTCCTGGATTAACACACTCGCTCTGGATAGTGCAGCGATGTTGTCATGGCACGACAAACAAGAAGTGACTTTCTGGGGGGAAGGAATCGAAGGAAGTTAGTTAGCCATGAGAAAACTTGTTTGCTCTCACAACGCTAATAGCCAAAAGGCAAACACTTGGACATGATCCATTCATCTGGAAACACTTTTGCATCGTGGGAGCACCGAGGTACCGAGGGCGAGAAGCCGCGGGGCAAGGGCTTGGCTGCCGGCACAGCTCCTTCCCCGCAGCCCGCCTGCTCCCCGGCCCCCGCAGCCAGATAGGCCAGCATCCCGGCTCCCATCGCTCCTGGCAAAACAGCTCATTCCTCCTGCCCATGGTTCCAGGGCGTTAAATCTTCATTTCCTGAAGACTGGAAAACTCTCTGCCTGAAGTCAGCCCTCACCCTGAGTCCCGCTGCTCCTCCTGCAAGGAGTTGCACAGGGCCCCATTCCTCCGGTCAAGTGAGTCTAAAGAAATCACAAGCAATCAGCCTGGAAAGCAAGTGAAGGCTTCGGGAGAGAAAAACTCAGCAGCCCTCCATTGCCTCCCCTCGCAGTCGACCACCCTTTTTGCACTCCGCTGTGTTAACAGGATTACTCTACAGTTTTAGGCTTAAAGAGACATAGGACTTCTGAGCTGAAGTTCATTTTCCATATGAGTAAATAGGAAACTACCTGTGTCACTGGTTTGCTTGGCTTGTGGCAGTTCTTATGCTAGCTCCAGCAAAGCTTGTTTTCATCCTCAGCATCCTTAACCTCTTGGCTAAGCAAAACATCACACGCCAATGGTCTGTCACTACCGCATGGTTTGGCAAATGCATATGTTGCAAAATACTGCCTGACCTAAAAAAGCTTTTACTTAACAGTAAAATATCCCACTTTACAGTCTTATCTCTCCCCTTCATATGAATCATATGCCTCAGTATTTTGTACAATATACATAACACAAGGCAGAGTTTGGTCGGTAGAAGCTAGAAAAGAGGCAAAAAATAAAGAAGTTGTTAGAAAATGTTGGAAGCATATCCACTGGACAGGGTTGAAAACTATGAAGGTTGATGGGGGTTTTTTTCAGCTTTTAAAATCATAACATTTGGGGGGAAGATTACCAAAGTCTTTTCCTTACCAGAAACTGTTGTAAGCAGCCTGTGTACTTGGAAAAAAAAAAATTATCTTTGAACATGTTGACCAGCTCCATGAGAAAAAGCCTGCTATCTCTGCACCAAACTTTCAGGCCCCATTTCAGCACCCTCCTGAATCAAGGCCCTCGTGCGCTGAACAAGGGCAGCTGGCATTATTGAATATTAATGTGGTAAGGTAATCCCTCAGCGATCCATGACACTTATGTTTTTGGTTTTACTTAAGTTGTAATTTTCAAAGTTGGACAAGCTTGGAGGGAAAAAACCACCTGGCAAACAAACAAACTTTAAAAATTAAAGGAATTTTCCAAGTCTGCTGGATTTGCAAGCCTAGGCATACTGCAGCTTAATTACTAGTCAATGAAGGAGAAACAATTACACACCAGAAAGTAACATTCGAGAGCTCATGAAATGTGGCCCCAATGTGTTTCTAATTTTTTTTATACATGAAGGACTCCGCTGCCATGGTGATAGGCAAATAAAATAAATAATTATAACAAATATTCCATGAATTGGAGTTGTGAAATCTGTGAACAACATGTTATTTTCTCTTTCCATCCTCTTTACTCCAGTTTGGAGGAAAGAGCTGGTCAAATGTGCTGCTTTGAGCCTAAACTTGTCTGTTCCTCTTTTATTTTCTTCATAACTGTTCTGATGTACACTGCCAGCTGGAAGGGACGAGGTGATGCAAGGTGAGAGTTTGATCTCAAAACTACTTTTGGAGAATGCTAGGAGCCAGGATTTCTCACAACATCACAGAAATATGCATGAGGTTTACAGAGATACAGTTCCTTACCCCAAAGAACTACACTAAGAGCTACCTACGTGCTACCTAAAGATACTTAGACTTGCATGCAAACTGTGTATTCCTTATCTTCTTTATTTAATCACATGAAAATGCATGTCGTCAAGTGAACCTTAGGCTAGCCATCTGATCATAAAATCCATTTTCTTCCTCTATTTGCAATGCAGAGATCCCATGCTGAATGTTCTTTTTCATTTCAGTTACCCTGTTGGATTTCACATGTGGAATTTATACCTGGGTTATTTCAAACCCTGTTTATTGTTTTTCTTTTTTTAAAACTTGTTCTTCACCCCAGTTGAATGCTCATATTCATTGTTTGAATGGTATGTTTTATACTCAGCCTTGAATTCTTGGCAAACCATATACACAAGATCTACTAAAAATATTATATCCTTGTGGAGATAGTAAATTCCCTTGAGCTTTTTCTGTAAAGACAGATAAGTACCATAATCATTTGCCTCAATTACACCTGCTATGCCATTTGCACTTTGATTTTGAAAGGTGAATTTATTCTTTTTAATCATTATTAAGAACATATGTATTTCCTGCCAAGGCAGTCTTATAAAAATATTGGAGGCATATGAGAAAAATTCCTCTGAGGCCTCAGGCACATTGAACTGTCCTGAGAATGTGAAGTGAGGAGAGATTGATGCATGGACTACCTGTCCAGGAATTCAGTAGTACTGGATCGGATTTTCCATGGTTTCTCTCTCTCTCTTTATTTTACTGAAATTACACATCACTCGCATGCATCCGTCCATGCATACAGGTATACGCACACACACATAAAGTGCTCCTACATAGCAATGAGCATAATATTAGACATGATCTGGCTGCAGTTTAGTTACAGAGGAAAAAATGAATTTCCACACCTTCATATATATTTTTGAGGGTGTAATCTCTGTTTTAGCTATATGGCTATACCTATTTGCAACTTAAATATTACATATGGTCAATGTCCCCTCCAAAGCAAACTAAGTGAAAGGAATGTGTAGTTACCACTGGAATTATAATTGTCACTGAAGCACAGAGCCAAGCCAGGCAGTTCCAAGGAGATTCTTTGATTTAAAAAAAAAAAAAAAAATTCATTCCATCTATTTATCTTTCTTTGTTAACTCCTGGAAAACATGTGCTGAAGGCCGCTAATATTTTTTCTAGTGATGTGAATAAAGATGTATACAGAGCTACACAAAAGCATTTCAAAGTGAAGTCAGCTACTATTCCAAAAGTTCACCTTCTATTTTTGAAATTCAGACATGGAACTGTAGCCACTTCTGGCTATTGGTACAAAATCAAGAACATGAATACCTCTTCTCCCTCTAGCAATAGGAATTATTAAGGCCAGAAGACAGACAGTTATGAGCCTTTAGTCTGGCCTCCTGCATAACGCCAGTCTTTGAATTTCACCCAGTGATTCTTGCAAACCCATAACTCCAAGTTGACTTCAATCATAGTTATAGAAAGATGTTAATTTTTGATTTAAAGACTTCAAGGGATGGAGAATCCATCAAATCCCCATGGTAATTTGTTCCAATGGATAATTACCCTCACCTTTATAAATATGTTCCTTATTTCCTCTCTGTATTAATGTAGCTTCAGCTTCCAGCCACTAGATCTCTATTTTTTCCCTTTATCTTTCAGAATTAAAAAGCATTGATCTATGTAGGTAATTACAGATAGTGATTAAGTCTTTACTTAAAAAGGCCAAAAAATTGAGGGTCTTTCTTACCTTAGACTCAAAGTCTTCCCCTTTCCAGTATAAGGAAAGAATTACTGAAACACTGAATTACTGTGAAGCAGAAAAGATCAGACTTTTCTTTCAAGTGATTTTACTCATACAGGCAGGAACAAGGCATCTAATCCATAAGGAACTATATTAAAATCAACAACTTTATTATTCCCTACTTTGCACTTTATTTCCACGTCCCACTATTTTGCAAAACAGATTTGTTGTAGATTGGACAGTCAGTCTTGGCTTAAAACTTTCTGCATTTAAGTCAGACTCCCAATAACACTTTAATGGGATATTTAGGCCAATAGCAACTTATCTTGACTTCCTCACTTCAAAATGAGAGCAACTACCTCACTAGACACCGTAGCTTCTCCAGGTGACATTTACTTGAAGCCAAACTGAATCCTAGGGGACAATTCCAGCACTGCCTTGTACCCTGTATCACTCAGTTGAGTGAGGTTGTGTAGGATGTACATCAGTACAAAACTTGGCATACAGGCACTGAACTTATACAGTGGGCAAGGAAGTAGAAAGGACAGTGCCTTTAGCAAATTAGATTTTTGCCTGACTAACAGTTTATGGTAAAATTAATGAATGGCATTCCATTTTTCAGCTTAAGTTGCAACTATCATGGTAAAAACACATGTTTTGTAGTCTGCAATCTTTTTTGGCACAGCTGAAACATTTTGCATAGCTTAATGATTTATCGTCTTGATGATCTTTTCTTTTGCCTTAGCAGCTCAAGATGTCTCTCGTGGCATTGCTCTTGTCAACCTGATACCTGAGTAGAATTCATTCCTTTTTAGCCACTACCAAAAGGTAACAATATCAATGATAATTTAATGGTTAGTAATACATACATAAGCCACACAGACCAGATCAGGTGACATTCACATGAAATGTTAGCCCCAAAACTAGGTCCCTAAATCCCTGTGTAATTACAGTTATCAATATGTTTAGTGCATATGTATCCACCATCTCCTATACAAAAACTTTCAGTGTTCAGTTTGATCCTTTGCACGCGGATTTGCAGCTCCTGTTTGGTAAAAACCAAGCTCAGATACTCTGTGCAGGAAACCTAAGGTGTTTGGCTGAGCAGAACACAGTGGACTTTTTCTGATGACTTTTTTGTTTAATGTAAAGAGCATCTACAGTGCCCAAATGTAAAATATTATTTTTCTCACTGGTTATTTGGATAGCCTAAATTTATTGCAGATGAATTCCTTTTTAGTCGTAGTTAAGTTTGCCTTTGTTACCAGTGCCAGATTTGCCAGTTAATACACAAAAACATCACAGCCTTACAGTCTGTGGATCAAGAACAGATCCTGGTGCTTCCTTTTGTCATTAAGTTCAACTACTAACAAAATGCAACCAGCAAACCACGAATAGACTCAAGAAATGTTCAGTTCTAAAATCATTAACTGGTTTTCATTCCCTTTGCAGCATTTGCTTATGAAAGCAACTTCCTAAAAAGTTGCATGACCTTCTCTTCAGAAAACCAAACATCTAGAGACATGTAGACTGGATCCAAACATGAAAGGATTGACTCATTTACACAGTTTGTTTCTATCTACCATACCTCAACACACTGGCGTTCCTTTCTGCAGTACAAACTGATCTCCCAGTGCATTTTCAGTATCCCAACTTTTTCTGACAAGACAGGAATACAAACCATCTGCTTTTCAGAGAGGAAGGCGAGGGCTCTGCCTAATATCACTTCCCTACGGACAATCAGGTTCATGCCAATTTATTGAGGGGGGCAGGAGGGAATCCTGTGCTCCTGCCTTGAGCCCTCACATGCCAAGCTGCAGCTTGGAATTTTTACAGCTCTATCCTGAAGCTCTGACAAGACGGGTTTACAACAGAAATCTTGCCAGACCCTTAACTATAGCGACGCCACTATAATATTTATAAGTACATTATACTCTTTCCAAACATATGCGCTTATTACTTATGTCTCCGCTCCTGCCTCTCTTCTGGAGGACTTTTCTGTATAAACAAAACAGATTCTCTTGCTTATACTTAGAAAATCTAATTGCTCTGCGTCTCTAGCTGTTATGCAAAAGCCCAAACAGCCAAGAGATTCTTTCAGTGCATTTACACAGCAGCGAGTCTCTACAAAAAACATAAACTTCCTTTTCCACTTTGCTCTTCTTTGCTTTCATAAATCTGCCCATTTCACTCATGTTTGGATAAGATTCTTCTTTTTAAAAAAAGTAAAAATAAAAAATGCAAGTCTGAGGTGGATAGGCCATCAGTTACGCAGCCCAGCCTTACAAGAGCTGACAATTCTGTCCCATTAAGTAAACAGAGGAACAGAAAAGATACATAAACAAAAAGACCACTTGCAGGGCTGACAGCTTGTCTGCTCCAGCAAAAGCAGGTTCCCAGGGAAAGTGATTGCCTAACAGTAACAGGGAGTGACAGGGATTTCCTAGCTTTTCCATGAACATCTCAAAGCAGTTTGGTCCTGGGCACAGATATGCCCGTTTCTGCTCGTGAGTTAGACAGATGCGGCCTGCAGGTGAGAAACTGCTCGAAAGTAGCTAACCCAAAGCAACATAGGTTCCCCTGCACAAGGCTTTACCTGCATTCAAAGTCGCCAGAGCTTTTAGTGAACACAGACCGAGATGTTCTTAGCTGCTTTTGGGTTGGGTTTGCATCAGGGGTTCAGGTTTGGAAATCAAAGTCAAATTGAAGAACAGTCTGAGAGTGATTTCAAGTGAGCTTAAAGCAAAATGAAATAGGATTCAAATCTGAAATAACAGAATTTTACTGAAATCATCTTTCTTGGGAGATTTGAGCCACATTTCAAACAGCACTTAAGGTAGGTCTCTTCCAACTCCAAAACAACAGGAAATCGAACATCTAAATGTATGAATATGTAGCTTTATTCTAGTCAGGAGTGCCAGCTAAGTTTTTCACTTCAGCTGCCTTTTTACCCTGGCTAAGAAATATTTCAGTTGGGCCGTTGTATCTATCTGGGTGCTTAGATAATTCAGAAATTAAATTACTTGGAATTATGGTATGTATATAGCCTATAAAAAGGAGGTGTTTGGGGAAAAAAAGACTTTTAAGTAAGAAAGTAATATCTAGAGCACAATATGTACAGGAATTGTATAAGACAGGTAAGCGACTCCTGCATGGGATTTTGTAGAAAGCAACTTCTCTGGTCTGTGTGATGCTGATGCAGTCTCTCTTATCAGGAGACAGATCAGGAGTAAAGTGTACTGGTCAGCATTTTTCTTCTATGGTTCTGCAGTCATAAACAGGTCATAAAGTGAAACAACTTTTTCAAAGAAGCTACTATCACATAACAAAAGCTCTCTGAAAATATTCTTTCCTGTTGCACTTTATTCTTTCTGAGGTTTCGTTTTCTCAAGTAAAGGATTTAGTTTTTGACAAGTATGCCTTTCTGTCTACACATATATGACATGCGTGATACAGCTGCAGAAAGAGTGCGGAAATAGTAGACTCAAGCTATCCTTAAGTTATATGATGAGTTGTCTGACTGATCTGATCACAACAGTGAGAAAATGATGGGATGTTGGATGAATGTCTATGTTTCTAGTCCTGAGAATTCTGAGGACATGAAGACAAAGTTACCTGTGGAAAAAAAACATTATGGAAGACCAAGTATAACCCATATGTGGAAGGAATTGTACTAAGACCGTTCTGTAAATATATATGAGATGTGATTCCTCTCTTAAAATATTTGAATTAAATTCTGGGGATTGACCTAAGTGGAACCTCCCACAAAACCTCAGAACTCAGTCACTAAAGCTGAAACTTGGCATCGATAGTAGGCCTGAATTTTATTATCTGAAAATATTTCTGGTCATTCCTGATTCTTCTGAATTTGGAGAACTCAAATAGGAATTAAACACTGCACTGAAATGATAAGGTATAGATATAAAGTCTAATAAATTGTTTTATTTTCACCTTGGTTTTGGCATGGATTGTGTCAGAGCACTTTAGCCTCAAATGAACTGTATCCTGACAACTGAAATCGGGAAGTCAGGAAATTCAGAGACTATTAAGAAAAAGGAGACCGAAGGGAAAAAAACATACAAATAGGTTTGATGACAAGGAACAAATTTCATTAAGAAGAAACCCACATGAGGAAAACCAGTTTTTACTTTGCTGTTTTAATGGACAAAGTCAGCAATACAAAACAACCAGGTCATCCATCTATTCCTGCAGGAAAACCACTGGAGCCTTCAATATCATAGTGTCAGCTGCTTTTCTATAGCCTGACCTCATGAGCTAAGAAGCATGAACTCTGCTAAAAAAGATTCCTCTGGGTTCAGTAAGACTGCCTCCTGTTTTTAAATGTGCGTGTGTGTGTGGGGGTATTGTGACACCTGCAGTCTGATAGAGCTGTTATTGCTGTAACTATGCAAACTAATTTAGGCACCCTGGGTTTTTTTTAGTCATGCTTAAGTGGTTGACTTTAACCTTTGAAAACAGGAAACAAGTGCTATAATTTTAAAGAAATAATCTGGCAATCAACCCATTAAGAACAAGAAATCAAGGGTGGGTTTTTTGAGAGTGGGGTTTTTTGGTTTTGTTTTTTTTTTTTTGAGTAAGAAGCTTAAAATTGGACACAACTCAGACACAACTTTCCTTAACTAACCCCTGACTCTGCTTAGAGCAGTAAGGAAGTGGAGGAGGAGTATGACTTAAATGGACTGAATCAGAAAATAATAAAAGAAAAACAATGCTATTCTCTGGAGAAAAGAGTGTCATGATGAAAAATCAGTTTATTCTCAGTTAGAATAAATTTTGAAAGAAAGAAAACACAAGAAGATAATTTTCAAAGGAACTGCTCTCATAAAAAATGGATGTGTGTATCATGGGGATGACTTTAAAAAGGAAGCAATAATTTAAACACCATTCCCTTTCCCAGAACCTTTGCTACAGATTTGTAACAGAATAATCAAGTGCAGAGGTGTTTAGAAAAGCAGTTAGATTCACCTGAAAGTGATTTGGGCAGGTTTTGTTTTCCCTCCTTTTGTTAATTTATTTTGATTAACAACTAAAATGTATTTCACTTATAAGCAGATCTAAGTTGTTAAGTCAAACTTAGTAAATGAGAGTGGCCAGCCAGGGGGAACACTGAATTGAAGGAAGACTCACTTTGCCTTCCCAGTGCCCAGGACATAATCAAAAGCTCTGCTTCTACAGTCAATGAGTCAAATCTTGACCTCAGATACACCTGTAATTGAAAGATCAGTGGGAAATGTGGCTGCATAGCTAATGAATATCTTTGATCCTAGGTGTTAGAAGACAAAGAAAAGTTCCAGCAAATCTCACTCCTGAGAAAGTGAACCCAAATTTTTTTGAGAAACAGGATGATAGATATATGCAGCCAGCTATGAAAATCCATGTCTTGGCTTGTCAATGATGACATTAGGTGGAGTTCCCGGGCAATGTAGGGATACAGCCATCCTCTGGTTTATGCTTTGGACTGGAAGAACCTAATTCGACTCTCATAACCAAAAGTTTTGAATTTGGGTCTACCTTTAAGGCTTATTTGGTGAAGGCGATAGACAGAAGCTGCCTCTAAACTCCTGCCTGTGTTCTGGAGCTACTCACCTGAGCTGGTGTACTTTCACACAGTGTCTCCTCAGTATTATTCGACAAGCGTTTCCTCCCACACCGCTTATATGAGAACAGACGACATGAAAATGGAATGAATCCTAAGACACTATTTCCCCCTCCCCGTCCTGGATGTTTACAAGCATTCTTTGTTGTCAGAACAATATCTGTACAAACCAGTGACTGTACTGGAGTATTTCAGTCTAAGCATGTGGCTAGAGATGTAGAGAAACACTCAGAAAACAACTTTCTTAAACAAACAAACAGCTCAGCTCTTGAACTTTATGCTCACAGTAATCTCTGTCATCATTGATCACNCTTAAATGTGGAATATATGATGGGCCTGATCCAGCTTCTGGGGAGCACTGATCTTGTGAGGAGACAGACCTGATATCTGCGGCATGAGTGTTACCACAAGAACACAGAAAACATTCGCAGGTAATTGCTAAAAGCCCCAAAGTCCCTTACGAGAAGACTCCACAGACCAGCACAGTGTCTGTAGCTGTATATTAGCTGTTCAGAGTCTGTTTCTGTTTAACAAATGATAAAAACACAATCCAACTCCCAAGAAAGATGGTTTCTGCATTAAGAAGATGCTTAGGGAATAGGATCACTTCAGAAGCCTTGAAGAGAAGTCGGATAAGGAGCTCACAAGCTACTCTTTCAAGCAGTACCCTTACTTCTCCTAAAATAAGTCTCTCACCTGTAGTCACAAATCCCATTGGAGAAGCTGAGGCAGTCTCTGTTGTCAACATACATTATTCGCATTATTCTCCTATGACACCAGAACATTCTTGATTTATATGTAAGTTATTGGAGTCAACCACATTATTTTCCTTGGGAAGGGCGAGGAAGAGAAGATGGCTGCTGGAGAGGTCGAGTGGGGAAAGAGTTGTGGGCAAGGAAAACTGATTATTGCTTCTAGCAAAGCTCGCTTTTTTTTCCCCCTCATTGTCAAATAGTGCTGTTCAGCTGATGAAAACCAGCTGAGCCCTCAGACACTTGATGAAGCAATAAGGTCCACATGCTGAAGGCTAACATGAAGCAAAGGTGCTAATTACTGGCTTGTAGGTGAAAAAAAAAAAAAAGCTCCACCTGCACTCTATAACTTCTGAACCTTCATTTTCCCAGGAACAGGAAAACTATAATTTAAACAACCTGTCCCACTCATTCTTCTTTTATGAGGGAAAATTTGAATTTTAAGGCAGACTATGGCCCTGAGTGACAGAAAAAGCTATGCAACCAGGTTTGCACATTGAACTGATTTAAGAATCAAACGGCTTCTAGATAGAGAGATTAGCTGACGTGTAGTGTGGGACCAGCCCTGTCCCTCATTATAGCCTCAGCCTGGACAGAAATAGATTCTGAAAATCTTTAGTCTCCTGTAAACAAAATTGCCAGAGTCCCACAGCCTCAGCAGATGGGCCTGATTCCCAGCTGCTGTAAGTCAGCCGTGGATCCTAGTATGAGACTATGGACTTTTGTATCCACTAACTTACTGCTGCCGATGGAGCTTGCTCTGCTGCTGACATGCGAGGATCAACTTGTTTGCTTGCTTTCACAAACAACACATGCTTACTGAGGAAGCTACAGGAGCTGGGAAGGTGACAGCTCTTCCCTCTCCATCCTTACTATTAGATGCCATGATGCCACCATAGCGCAATTAAACCTTGAGTTGAATGATGTGCTGCTGGCCCCTGCTCACGCTGCCTTCCTTGCCCTGGCCTCTTTACACACTGTCCCGTTTCCTTTCTTCGACTGCCTTCTCTTGCTTTCCTTCAATTTTGTTTCAGGACAGATTTCCACCTTCCTTCATAATTTGTTTTTTCTTCTTAGAAGTCCCTATGCCACAGGGACCTCGGTATGGCTGCAGCGGGGATGTAGGTGAAGGCAAGGGACTAGCTGGATGTGGATATGACCTTGCCTCCAGGGCAGTGCTTGGAGGAAAGGTAGGATTGCCTCTGGCCGGTTAACAGTCAGCAGCACCACAGTGTCATGTTCCTGCTTCTGATGTACTTTCATTCAGCAGGTCTACATGATGGGGAAGGCGGCAGAGAAAATGTGTTCATAGGATGTGCCTGTCTAAAATCAACAGAGCAGTGCTCTGCTTGTCAATGTGTACACAGCTTCCTGTTTTGATGCACAATTCCCCAACTGCTATTTAATCCCAGTTTGGCTCTAAAAGATTACAAAATACATTTTCGTCAATGGTTTTCTGAGATTCCTAGCAAACAAAACGCATGTTTTGGGAAGATGACAAATTCTAATAAAGCCCTTCAGGAGAAATGTTTTCTTACTATAGTTACTATGACCAGTTACTGCATTTAAGCCCTGATGTTGGAGGTAAGCTGTTATGAGATAAACTGATACACATTTTTCTGGAAATGATTTATTAGTAGTGTTGTCACGAAAAAGACTACCACCCTGTGAGACAGCGTGACCCCTGGACAAGATTAGACGTGAGGTCCGAGTTGAAACAGCTCTTGAATTTGATTCAGAGAATGGTGCCCTTTCACAACTGAAATTACAATAATAGGAGACTTGGAAGTAACAAGTGCCACCAAATAATTTCTCAGATGCCACTAACTTGGAGATAATTCTATAATGTAGGATTTTAAGCCTAAGGAATCATATGGAGTAGATCTCTTCAGAGTCTGCAATGAGCAAGTATGCAGCCCCTGAAACTAGAGTAAGATACAAGATTTTAAGGAAGGTAAAACTAAACAATTACAGTAATATTTGTGATACAATCCTAATAATTTGGGGAATAGGAAAATATACGGTATTAGAACACTGCTCCATGGTTTCTGGTTGCAGCAGAAATTTCATCTGGTTGGTATTATTTTCAGCTTGAAGGTGGTGGTGGTAGATGTCTTCCTTTCATTTAATATATTTGGTTTTTAAAGAGGTGTCACATCAAGTAGAATTTCCTCTGATGTTTCTGAATGTATGGATAAGATCATTCTGCAAAATGAATGTAAGAAGTAACAATGGACATGCCCTGGATCCAGCATAGATCTCTCTCAGTGTATATACACAGAAAGATCCCAGAAGGCATAAGTGGACTCAAGATCAGCAGTTTCTTCACTGGTTTGCAAAGTCCATTGCGTATTCCGAATTTTGCTGTAATCCAAGGGGGGCTTTTTGATCAATTAGCAAGATCTCAGAGGATTTCTCAGAAGAATAGCAATGATAAACAGACCTCAGATTAGGAGGTATTCTGTTAAAACCTTTGGAAAGTGAGTGTTTCATGTCCTAGCTTCCTCATGTTCCAAACAATGTTTAGAACACACAGTAAACAAAATCTAAATACAGACAACACATATGATTCGTACTTTAGTTCTATCAGAAAATGCTAGGAGATGAATTTATATTAATTTTTACTTCACGCCCAGACTGTTTCTTTGTAGTACACTCTCTCTCCTGGGTCAGATCTAATAGAAATACGGCTGCATGGCAATACCTATTTTCTTATAAATCCACAAATATTCTACCTAGATAGCCATAGGCGAACTCCCCCGCCCCCCGAAAAATCAGACTACTGATTCCTACAAAGGTATGAGGCATGAGCTTCCAATAAAACAAGAAGAGGTTAGCAAAAGTTTGGATAATTGCCATGTTAAAATGCTTGGGTCTAATGCGCTCAGATGCTAGACCATGTAGGATTGTAAGATGCATAGAACTTTTAAAATACATCACAAATTGACTAATGAAATCTTGGAACCACTGACACATATTGGAAAGATGTCTCTGAGGTGAGAAAAAAGAAGACCAGGAAAGGACAACAGTGTCCATCTTTAAAAAAGAGGCAGAAGAGGAAAAGGGCAATTTTTACACTGCAGCTCCAGGTTGCTGGAGAAATGTTAGAACAAATAACCAACAAACCATCTGTAAATACCTAGAAAATAAACAACACGATAAGCATGAGCCAGTTTACATTTGCCAGAACAAACTGTGCAAAACCAAAGCAATTCCTACAACCACATAACAGAACTTGAAGATAAAGAAGTCGTAGTTGTTATATAGCTCATCTTAAGACACGTACCAGACAGCATGACATGATTTGCTCCAGGGAAATTTATGGAAGTGTGGACTAAGTCAAAGGAAAATACAGTTCTCTTTTCAGGAGGGACCAATCAATGTTTTAAGGCTCTTTCCTACATCAAGTATTACTCAATATTTTCACTAATGGTCCAGGAAAGGAAAAAAAAAAAGTATTTATCTAACATCAAAAATGACTTATTCATCAAATTTGAGGATGACACCAAGGAAGACAAACTCTTAATGCACTAGAAGACAGAAAAGACACCATAATCCTCCTACATTGGTGTTAACAGTCAGAAAGCCGTAGGACACTGCCCACAGGGGAGAGGACTCTTTATCACCTCTGTACAGGAATAAACAGCTGCATGAACAACACATAGAGAATGGGTGCCTAAGAAGTATTTAAGTAGGAAAGAACTAGGCATTATGTAGTGGATCACCGGGTGAACGATGCCGTTGTCCAAATGACACACAGGAGTAGCCTGCAAAAGAAGATAGATACACAGTCTGCAAGAGACAAGATTCTCCTTCTTCCCCTTTCAGAGCTTGCAAGGCCTCAGCTACCATATCTGAGTAAAAATGCTGAGCATTGAAAACTCCACAGGAGAACTACAGATTAAAAGTCTAGAAAATATACCTTAGAGGCAAGATTGAAAGATTTGAGGTTATTTGGTTACAGAAAAGAGGATGGAGGGAACATGGAAATTGTCTTAAAATATACAAAAGAAAGCTGCAAAGAGAAAAAACATGTAAATACAATTGGCCAAGGCCAATTGTATGAGGTTTAACAAGGCCAAGTGCCGGGTCCTGCACTTGGGTCACAACAACCCCATGCAACGCTACAGGCTTGGGGAAGAGTGGCTGGAAAGCTGCCCGGTGGAAAATGACCTGGGGGTGCTGGTAGACAGCCGGCTGAACATGAGCCGGCAGTGTGCCCAGGTGGCCAAGAAGGCCAATAGCATAGAAAACATAGAATCATAGAATCATTAAGGTTGGAAAAGACCTCTAAGATCATCACGTCCAACTGTCAACTAACACCACCAGGACTCCTAAACTAGGCCCTGGAGTGCCACGTCTACACCTTTTTTGAACGCCTCCAGGGTTGACGACTCCACCACCTCTCTGGGCAGCCTGTTCCAATGCCTAACCACTCTTTCGGTGAAGAAATTCTTCCTGATGTCCAATCTAAACCTCCCCTGATGCAACTTGAGGCCATTTCCTCTCATCCTGTCGCTAGTTTCTTGGGAGAAGAGTCCAACACCCGCTTCACTACAACCTCCTTTCAGGTAGTTGTAGAGAGCGA
>WAAD01002623.1:79768-151896 GCA_013389945.1 Fregata magnificens
CCAGCAGGAGTAGGGAAGTGATCGTGCCCCTGTACTCGGCACTGGTGAGGCCGCACCTCCAATACTGTGTTCAGTTTTGGGCCCCTCAGTACAAGAAGGACACTGAGGTGCTGGAGCATGTCCAGAGAAGGGCAACGAAGCTGGTGAGTGGTCTAGAGCACAAGTCTTATGAGGAGCGGCTGAGGGAACTGGGGCTGTTTAGCTTGGAGAAGAGGAGGCTGAGGGGAGACCTTCTCGCTCTCTACAACTACCTGAAAGGAGGTTGTAGTGAAGCGGGTGTTGGACTCTTCTCCCAAGAAACTAGCGACAGGATGAGAGGGAATGGCCTCAAGTTGCATCAGGGGAGGTTTAGATTGGATATCAGGAAAAATTTCTTTACCAGAAGAGTGGTTAAGCATTGGAACAGGCTGCCCAGAGAAGTGGTGGAGTCATCAACCCTGGAGGCGTTCAAAAAAGGTGTAGACATGGCACTCCAGGGCCTAGTTTAGGAGTCATGGTGGTGTTAGTTGACAGTTGGACGTGATGATCTTAGAGGTCTTTTCCAACCTTAATGATTCTATGATTCTATGTTTTCTATGCCCTTGGTGTATAGGACTAGATTAATGGAAAGATTTAAATTAGGCATTAGCAAAGGCTTCCTAATAGTATGAACAGTGAAGCTCTGGAGTAAACACATGAGGAGACCGTGGAGTCTTCATCATGAAACATTTTTAAAAAGTGATCAAACATCTGCATGACATGATATGAATACGGTTGATACTGTCTTTCCTTGTCCATCATTTTGAAGTCCTCTTTACTCCTGCAATCCTATGAAACCACAGTCCACAGAAAACTGATTGGCTATGAGGTCATGGTCTCTAGACCCCTATGAAACAGTGCATCTCTGTAGTACAGTTCTCAAATAAAAGTTTAACAGTAATGGCAGACAGTGGTCCACAAAAAAATTTGAGGTTTGGCAGTGGTCGGTTAGCTGAAAAAGCTTGGAGATACTGGCACAGACCCTACCTTGAAGTTTGAACTCATTTTCCATCCCACCTTTATTCAGCCAGAATGTCACTGAAATATGACAAAAAAAAAACTTCCCCCCCTGCCTTTTTTTTTTTTTTTAACTCATGGAAACCAGGAAATTCTCCCATTTTTGCCAGCGGTACAGCAGTTCTTTTTTTTTTTTTTTTTTTCACACAACTAAGGTGGAGTAACTTTAACCACCCAAGATGTATAATTATCACCCTGAAATGCACTGCCTGGAACGTATTATTGCTGTCATGAAATGGAATTTATACACAGTAAGGAAACAGTTAGCCCCACAGATTTACTGGACATTATCGGCAGGGCTATGACATCAAGGGCAGCCAGTCCAACAGCTCCAAGCGAGCTCAGCACTCACAAACAATTTTGTGCTTCTAAGTACTTATTACCAATAAAGCAAATGTTATGACTGTGTATTTTTAGGTAGTCCACTTGATTTGTCAGCCAGTCTTTTGTACACTGAAGAGGTCTGTGTGGCACGGTGAGGCTAACTCAGAGAACTGGAAGACTAGGCATTTTCTTACACAGCTCTGGTTCTGCATTTCAGGAGCTGCTTTAGAGCAGTGCTGCTGAAGCAGAAGGTCACACGCAGAATAAAACCACTGCAAACAACCATTTCTGGTGATGGAGAACGAATCCTTACACCGTTTCGACATTTATGGGTATCAAACTGCAGCTGTACTCAAAGAAGAGGAAAGAACTCCTGGATATTTCTGCTGTAGCCCCAACGACAGCAAGACCCAATAGGCAGGCAGTGGTTGCGGGTGTCTCTTGTCACACCTACCCTGGTCCAGTGGAGACACTCTGAGCAATATCTCAGAAAGGCTCCAGCTCACCAGCACCAGACAGACCTCACCACACATTAGGACCTGGCGAAGTTTTAGAGCCATGACACATTTTGGCAGGTTGGCATCTGGCGGTTCAAATGCACCTGCTTACAATTAGTTACAAGAAATTCCACATAAAATACCTCATTGCTTGGATCAGGGTACCTTGTTCACATACTCATATTTTAACCCTTTCAGTATCCTAGTTTTATTAAAGGTTAACCACAGAGGTTTCCTTTAACCTTCCTTGACCTTTTCTTTGTCCGAGCTTCCCTTTTAAAAGTTCAATTTAAGGACCAGATATTGAGGAAAAAAGAAAAAAGCCTATTACCAGCTGTGCAGGAGACTGAATTGGACTGTCTGAGGACAATTAAAGTAAACATAACCCCCTGAACATTCTCTGAGATTCTGAGCAGAAATGGATTAACTCCTAATATGGAGTTAATACTCTTCCAAAACATACAATAGCATTTCCTTGTACTACTAATTATGACAATAAAACAACTGTGTTTGGAGAGGAAATGAAGAAACACCAGAAATCACCTGGTCACCCAATACACGTGCATTATTGAGCTATAAACTTCCATTTTTGGACACCACTACCACGTTCTGCTGCTACACTGATATTTTTAATGCCTCACAATATGAACTTTAAGAGGGACAGATTGCCTGGTTTATATACTATTGTGGGGAATAGAGATTTTTACTGGGACAAAATAATGAACTATCAAACCAGCGTGCTCTAATTGTAGCTAATAAATACTCACAAAATCCTGCTAACTCCAAAAGCCTGGGGCAAAAATTTCTTTATTTCAGGAAAATAAGAAGTAAATTAATTTGGGATAGGATGCAGCTGGAGGAAGTTTGGATCTAACTGTTGGCCCAAACCAAACATGAAGTATGTCCAGATCCAGTTCCATATTCATATTCCATCTTGCTTCTATCTCTGTAACATGATGGAATGGGAAAAGCCAAACTCCAGGTTCAAGAATACAGAATATTTCAAGGATTAATATAAACCCTTTTTCTTCTTCAGTGAAACATAGAACATCCTTGTAGTCAACATGGCACAAAGTGGATGCAAACATAAGCATATGAAATTTACTCTCTTCTTCCATGTTCTATTTCTTTTGCCAACACTAACTTCACACCCCTAACTGCATTATCATCTCAAATGAAAGAAGAGTAATGCTCACCAATATCACAGCCCTATAGTAACAAGAGATACAGAATAAAGAGTGAGTGCCAGCCTTTCAAAAAACCCTTCCACTCTGATTAAAAGTGAGTAAGGAGATTCATTATCACAAAAGCATTTGTGCTGCTGGTCTCCCATTCTTTTTGTTTTTCATTTAGGGCTTCAGTGAATTTCAAAAAATATCTGAAATTTAGACTGAATGGGCATTTAGAATTCAATACATCGACAATGAAATCAACACTTTCTTGTAAAACCATGGGATTAAACCCAAGCTATATTGCAACAATCTTTTTTTTTTTTTTTTTTTTTTCATCATTAAGGTCAAAATAATGTGGTATGTTTATCCTCCCTTACTCTAACTGGCAACCCTCCTGCTTCCTTTCTCCAACTGGAGGGGAAGGTGAGAGGCTGCTTTGCATTGTCTGGCAGGGGACATTTGTCTCATGGGAGAGAAAAATGCCTTCCTACAGACTACAAAAAAAGTCTCGGTAGACAGGATATACAGCACACTCCATGTAAACTTCATTTTGATGTAATTAAGTGAGACTCGCGAGGCACATCACTTTATGTGTTACTAAGTTTGCTCTGGCATACTCCAGGAGCTAAGCCCATCTGGGGCCAGAGAGCAAGGAAAAGGCTGAAGATTGCAGACTTCCGAGTGCAAAACCACCTGGTAGATTTTGGATGCTTAAACGAAACTGTCACATATAAAGGCACAGACTGTTTTAGGCCATGTGGATCTCGATGGCATCAGTGTTAGGGAAGCTATCTGATACACTTAGATAGGTGTTGATAGATCTATAGAGGAACACATAAGGATGACTGGAAAGGACACAACCTTAGACAGTTAGTAATAAGGTTAATCCAGAAAACACCTCTGACGCTTTAGAAAACTTTCAATCTAACAAAAAACCTAAGAATCACTATTGCAATGTGGCAGAGGAAGGGAACAGGAAAATTACTGTCCACAGCTTTAATCAGTTCAAACTTCTATATTATCAAAGCAATACAACCAAAGTATTTTTTCATATCTAATCCACAGAAGTCAGATGTACTTAGAGAGTGTGTGTGTGTGTGTATATATAATTATATAGAGAGGGAGGGAGGTTATCCTCCCCCTCTACTCGGGCCTAGTGAGGCCACATCTGGAGTACTGTGTCCAGTTCTGGGCTCCCCAGTTCCAGAAGGACAGGGAACTACTGGAGAGAGTCCAGCGGAGAGCTACGAAGATGATCAGGGGACTGGAGCACCTCTCTTATGAGGAAAGGCTGAGAGACCTGGGTCTTTTCAGCCTGGAGAAGAGAAGACTGAGGGGGGATCTTATCAATGCTTACAAATATCTGAAGGGTGGGTGTCAAGAGGATGGGGCCAGACTCTTTCCAGTGGTGCCCAATGACAGGACAAGGGGCAATGGGCACAAATTGGAACACAGGAAGTTCCACCTGAATATGAGGAAAAACTTCTTTACTGTGAGGGTGACAGAGCACTGGAACAGGCTGCCCAGAGAGGTTGTGGAGTCTTCTTCTCTGGAAATATTCAAAACCCACCTGAACACGGTCCTGTGCACCCTGCCCTAGGTGTACCTGCTCAAGCAGGGGGGTTGGACGAGATGATCTCCAGAGGTCCCTTCTAACCCCAACCATTCTATGATTCTGTGATAATTCTCATCAGTGGGAGTTATGCAGCCTCACAAAAGGGGCACAGACTTCTGACTTGAAGCATGTTAGCCATGGAAATTACAGAGAACTTCTCTTGTCACTACTCTCTTGGGGTGCCTCTGTCTCCCATTCAGTAGTTCAGGTAAAGCAATTAAAAAAAAATAAAAGCAACAAAAAAGCTCTTTGAGGTTTTATTAAAGACTTTTATGTAGAGCAGGGTTCAACAAGATGTTTGCTACTCCAGCAAAGCTTTATGCCAACAAAACCCAACTTGGGTATTCAATATAAACCAAATCCCCTTATATTTATTGAGCTTAGAGGATTCAGTATCACATTCATGTGAATCTGATAGCTGAAAGGATGGAATCTATAACTTATATTTCTCTCCCTATAATTCTTGTTGATTTGACATAGTACCACTCCCTTCTAACATATTCTTATTTCCCCAAAGCTTGAAATTCTAGTGAGAGCTGTAACAGCATCTCAGTCCAACAGCTTTCCGATTGCTCCCTCTTCATATAACAATTTCCCTGAGTTCTGTGCTTCCTTGACAGCTCTTTCTCATTACAGAGCTTTCCCTACCTCATTACTCAATATCCTATCCTATACTGTCCTTAAACACAGATCCCTCCCCCATTTCAAGTCTCAGTAGGAGCCCATGACTCATTTTTATACTCCCTCCGCAGGAACCATGAGTTTCCCAGGTGCATCTCATAAGGGAGAAAGCAAACAGTTGCTTAGGCAAAAATATCTTTCAGGTGAATGCACATCGAGGCAACAGATAGCAGCATGGAGGAACCAGATTTACCTTTCCCATTGTTTACTTATCCCAAATCTAATTCCCTGCGTAGGCTGCATCACCAATTCCTCCAATTCCTCTTGGTTTTCACAGTTGGCCTGTGCCTTCCTATATCCTCTTCCCTCTTAATTTTAGCATGCTTAGGAGAATCAAATCACCCCAGAGAAATTCCTGGGGGAAAGTCCTTATGCAGCTATGTAGTACATAAAGACGAGCTTGTTTGCTCAGCTTATTGACGAGTAGAAACTTTGCCAAGCTATAAAGAGCAGGAGTGTTACTACTTGATTACGGACAGCTGCTTCACACTGTTACAAAAGTCAATTTTGCTGAATATTTGATTTTTGGTTGTTTTTTTCATAACTATTCTGTAAATGCTTGTGAAAACCTCCAGCGCAACAGCTTAACAAACAGTATTTACCATCCTTCTTTTCCTACGGGAGTCATTGTTACATTATCCTTACAGGTGTTTTCCTTATAGCAGCCCTGGTATGCAAAGTGGCTCTGCTGCATCATTTTCATTCTCCTTTTACTTGTGCTGTGGTCTCAAGATTGTTCTGCCTTCCCCACCTGGTGCCTTCTCTGGTCTCTCTTTCACTGGTAACAAGAGTCTTCCCATTCAATTCCTAGTGTATCATAGAGGGATTTATTTTCAAAGGTGCCTAATTTCCTGTTGCCTGTTGTGATGGATCTTCCTAGAAATCACTATTGTCAGATCAACACACTGTGACCTTGTTCCCCTATCAAATTTCCTTGGCATTAGAAAAGAGTGATGGAGTTCCAACACGAGCAAAAGTACTTGGGCAATTTCTTAGCTGGTATCATCAATGAGTTCATTCCTGTACACTAAATTCTTACAGAAGTTGAACTTACAGGGATACACAGGGATTTCTACTACAAACTGAGAAAACTTCGATCTCCATCATTCCATCTGAAATTGGCAGAAATATTATTAATTTCTCCAGGCCTCATAGATGGCTTCTGAATGGCACAAGACTCAGCAGAAGTGTAAAAGAGAAGACTACGAAATGGAAAGGAAAAGGAAAGGAGGAGAGGAGGCCCTCTGTAAGAACAGCTGGAGAGAGACAAACCCTTCAACTGTGTCAGGGCGGCTGTGCTGGCTGCCTCCAGCCCCCTCCTCGGAGTCTGCGCAGGTGCCGGGGCCACTGCGACCTGAGGGCTGATGGGCGAGTGATGAATCACATGCTGCAGCCGGCGCTGGCCGGTGACCTCCAGGTGGGAGCCCTGGCCGAGTCAGGGGTCCTTCAGTGGCTGCGGGAGTCCGGTGCAGATGCACATGGCAAAAGAAAGTGGATGAAATATATCTCGCCAGAGGTGTGAGGTATGCTGTGTTCCCACGCACAGACAGACACACGCAGACCGTGCCGCTCTGTTAAAACCTAGGTCAGATATGGCAGGTTTATGAAGCACGTTAGGAAAGAGGTTCATGCTATTCCTTATATTTCACAGACTGGGAAAATGGGGCACGGTTGAATGAAATGACTAAGATCACCCAGGAAATGTCTGGCAAGGCCAGGAATTGAAGCCAGTTCTAGCCTGGTGCCTACATATGGCTTTGCTACAAGATTATCCATTTTGACCTGTCATGTATAAGAACAGACATTTTACAAGCAACCTTTCCTAACAAGATTTTTTTTTTCTATTATTATTCCTCTTAAAATAATCCTGCCATTAAAACACAAGTGAATTCACAGGCATAAAACTCCATTTAAATAACATTATATTGACAGAACCTGACACAAAGCCTGGAAATTCAGAGTTATGGTTGGCATTCCCTGCTGAACTCGAGTCACTGTGCCTTTTATTTTCCACATTAGTGTCAGCCTTAAGTGTGGATTTCCTGACTTTTTCAGCCTGTGTCACAACCTTCAATTTATTTAAACACAGAATTTTTCCTGCAAATATCTACTGAATAGGTCACCAGAATTACAGTGTCATTTTGCTGCTTCTAAAGTAAGATCTGGCAAATAAACTAAGAAACAATACAAATCTTGATCCAAATGCCTAACCAAGCCCAGTCCTAAGTCTTCTGGCTTTATGAAGAAGAAAAAAGATGGGCTGTGGGTTTCCTTAAAAAGCAAAAAAAAAAGGTTTTTTGTCTCTTTCTGTCCAGGACTGGAAGGAGAAATTAAAAAATAAACAAAAGGTCTTCTCTCATTGCCTCGCTCTGCTTTTGCAAAGGCAGGGAACGCAGGCAGTTCAGTCACAGTCATATATCTATGCAAATGCTGTTTATCAGATAAACCCCCTGGAAGAGCTGCCAGGGCTTCCATCAGTGCGCTGAATTTTTGGCCATGACGAACCAGCCAGGCAATTACGGTTTCTGGCGCACACAAAAGGGAGATGTAAAGTCAATATGAGCTGTGGAGTAATTAGTACAGGGGAGGAACACATGCATTTTACTGCCAACATGACATGCTCTCCCTGCTACTTGACAGGCACATGTCCAGATATATGGCATCATGTGGACTTGGCATGTGCCCAGGTGATATGCTGGGGACACAAGCAGTTCGATGCAAGCAGACCTATCTTATGAGATCAGGACTCAACGTGCATGGTCACACCTGCATACATGCACAGTCGTGTGCGCCTGATGGAGACGGGCTGAAGGATGCAAAGGACAACACCAGCAAAGAGCATACTGCCTCAGGAGTGAAATTAGCCCTCCAGCCCCATCTCTGAGGGACCTGGGAAAGAAGGTGATGTGCAGTCAGGCGACAGGTTGGCTGTTTGGTCCCGCAAAGCCAAATCTGGATCATGAGTGCGACAGATAGAAGTCATCCATTCACCAGCCCTATGACACACCACCAATGTATCCGTAGTGCCTTCTCTTTAAAGTTCCCTCATGCCAAATCCCCTAATTTGGACATTTGGTCTATATTCTACCAATTAAAAGTACACATGTGCTGGGACCACTCAGCTGCATCTATACAGGACTGAAGACATCAACAGGGCTTTGCAGCTTATAGTTTCACTGAGCCCTGGCCCAAATCCGGCCCACAACGCAGGAGACTCAGGGATCAGCTTCTCCTTCAGCAGACACTGATCCAGCATACAAGCTCCTGTCCCTGTGCCAGCCGATAGTCTGGTCCAGAGAGCTGGAGGGGATGAAGGAAGAGCTCAGTGCAGCATCCGAGTCCCCTCCTCTGCTGGCAGCCCCCCTGGAGTGCGCAGCGTCCCTCCTCCCCTGCACCCCAACCCTCTCCCACCCCAGTGCAGCCTTCTATGGCACACATGGGTTTTATGACTTTTGCAAGGGATGCAGATGCAAAAGAGAAATCCTAAAACTTCAATCCCTCCTTCCAGAGTTGGATCATCCAGGTCTAAGTCATCTTCCACTAACACTGCAGTGTAAATGCAGGGGATCACCATTCTCTTCAAATTATGCTGAATTTCACATTAGCCCTTTAACCTACAAGTACCTAAGCATGTGAGAATGCCCAAGGAATTACACACAACTAGTCCTACCCAAACATAAGTATGGGCAGAGTTTGGGCCCTTGTACTACCTTCAGCAAGCACACCTACAGGCTGCAATTGCATAGATTGCATTTGTACAGATTGACAGAAGCAATTAACAATTCCTGATGGCAATTCTTTACCACATTTGCTCAGATTCTGTTGTTACAGACTGATTTCCCTCTGTATTAAGGCCATGTCTAAATTAAAGTTCTCATTGCTCTGAGATGGTAAATTGCGATTTTTAGGTGTTATTTCAGTTCATCAGAATTTTTCTTGCTGCCTAATTTCCAGTTTCTCAAAAACATGGCTCTAGAAAGTATCTTAGCGGTCAAAAACTGGAAAGATCATATCTTTCTTTGTCTCAGACATAGCCTGGTATTTTAAAAGAAAATACTAGATAAAGACTATTTCTATCACGCAATTTCTAAAGTCGGTATGAAAAACTACAGGAGAGGGTCCAGTTCGTATAATCCTCTTTAAGATAGAAAATAAGACAAGTCCTTATCACATATTTTACATAGAAGATCATTGTATACTGTGGCTCATTTAAAGCTTGGTAGTGAAGCTGCAATGTTGAGATCAAAGTAGTATTCAAAACCATAATCTTTCTCTTTTAAGAAGAATCTGTAGATTATGCAGTGTTTGTTGGGTATGCATAAACAACCAGCTTCATGAAACCTAATCATTTAGTAGTCTTGAGGCAATGTTACATTCTTATAAAACTCGTCTGTGACAACTCGTTATTATAGCAGAAAGCTAAACTAACGCGTCCTTAGGTCTGATCACTGAAAGGTCTATTCTCAGTTTAAGATCATGTTCTGCCTTACACAAAGACCAAAAAAAAAAAAGGTGCTGGAAAGCCAAAAGAGAAAAACACACCCGAGACTACGGACAGCATACACTTGGACTTATGCATGTCTACAACACATCCCAGTATGGGGATCCGTAGGTCTATTAACATGATCCAGAAGGCAAAGAGGCCAAACACTTTGCATCTTAGTCATTTTGGCGCAAGAAAGGTGTGCAAGGCTGCTGGGACTAGAGCTATCCCTGGGGTTTGCAGCCACGCTTGTTTCCCCAGTGCCAGAAATGTGCAGTGCAGAGCTGGCCCAGCACTGCTGACAACTGTGAGAAGTTCAGGGGAATGAGCAGCCATAGCCAGAACCATGCATGTAGCACATTTTTGCAAGATCTCAAGACTTTATTCACGCTGGACCAAGCCAGGGATCTCAGTGCCTAACTCCCATCTATTTGGTGAGGAAGCAGGCATCTGATTTCCTCTGTGGGCATGGCCTCTTCTCCAGGATGGTTAATAAAGGATTTAATAACATTATCAACTTCACATCTCTGTCAGTGCTCAAGCACAACTCTATAGTCTTTTTTTTTTCTGCTATGTCCTTCTTTTCTTATTTATAAGCAATTAAAAAGGAGTAAGATCGTCATACCATTAGTTTCCAGGATTGCTTTCACAGCATGAATATATAACTATATACAGAATCAAGCAGCACACTGAACTCCTTTCCCCACACGGAGGTCCCGAAGACGGAGCAAGCAGAGAAACAAGAAGCCAAAGCCCATCTCATTTTTCCACCGGGGCAGTGCACGGTGCTGCACGAGCACTTCCCGCATTGCACAACAGTGGCTCCTGCTCAAAAGCCACTGGAACAAGCACGCAGACTGTGGCAGGAGCGAGCCTCATCGCCTTGAAACATTAGCTTAAAAAGTCATATTTGGGTTCAAGCATCTGTAAGGACTGTGAAGCTGCCAGCCAGGAAGCAGATAACACCTGTCAGTCGAATTCAAACCACCTGCGGGGACTGGGTGAGAGTGAAGCCTGTGCACCCCAGGCCCCAGTGCCAGCTGCCCCCTGGCACCCATGCTGGCCCCAACTCTCCTCCCACATCAGAAGACCCATTGGTACCCAGCAAGGCAGGCTCCAAACCATAGGCTCTCGGCTGGGAAAAGAAAAAGTTGCAGAAGGTTTTTAATCTGCAGAATAGTCTTTTCCTCAACGCATAATGTTGTGAAATCCAGTTTCATGCTTTTGCGATTAGTAACCCACATGCAGTGCTTGTTTCTAAAATTACATCGGAAAGACTTAAGAACACGATGCATAAACATGCATGTTAGAACATAGAGGCTGTTCCCAAAAAGGTAAAAAAAAAGAAATCTATTTTTTCTCAAATCCAGAAACTTTGACATCACATGTATGCATAAGAGATTAAGCGAAATGCCAAAAGTAACAGTTTCAATTGGATTTCATTACTCTGTGATGAGGTTGTCCTATGTTATTTTTGGTATAGCTCTTAATGAGCTGAGCAACCATGCCAGTCTAATAAGCATTTGCTTTAAAGTCTTTCTTTAATTCAGAAAAAATAGTTTAAAAAAAAATCACAATTCATTCTGAAGAAGGAGTGTCATAAAAGACTTAGTTACAGAGTAGAACGTTCCTTTTGTGGTCACATTTGTGTGGATAAGAGGGTAATGTTGGTGATCTCCCTAACGTTTCCTTTTTTTCCTTTTCTTTTTTTCCTCTGGATTTCCGCGAAGCATGAACTGTTCTTTTAATGGTCTGGAACTAGAAGTTTCAGGGGGTGGAGGTGAAGAAAATGGGAGAGAGGAAAAATAATTTCACACTTAATACCTGATAGGGTGGGTCATTTTTGTAGACTGGAATATGATTTTTTTTTAATTTCTTCACTGAGTAAAATACATTTGTCCCATGTTCCTTACACCTCATTGAGACATGAATGTCTCCTTTCTTCACGTACGCTGGAGAAAGATGTCTTCACTTTGGAAAAGACTAAGTTAGACAAATAAGAAGGAGATTCTCTGAGCATTAAATTGCTTAACAAAAATGGCATATTTCATAACAGAAATGAAAAATCAAAAAGACCTCTCCATGTCTCTGGATGAATTCTTTGTCTAAATGAGTGCCACATGTCAGGGCTTCTCATGGAGAAAGGGGAATTTTTCTTTCCGAATCTCACATATGGTACACAGTCTAAATCAGATGGAGATAAAAATGCAAACAAACTATGCACAGTTTCATTATGTGGGCTCTTAGGAGATTAATGCTGCCTGTTTATCAGAAAAAGCAATTTTTTAAAAAATGCAGAAAATACTCAATTTACAGCAACTAGGCCCACTCTTTGCTTTCCCAGTGAGTTTATTAGTGGTGAGGTAGAATGTAATTTCATGAAAGCATGATTTAATTTCCACCTCAGATGCTTTTCCACATGCTGCAACTGATAGGCAGCGTGAGACTTGAAAATCCATAAAGAGTATGTTTTCAATACCTCAGAAACCTTGTCATTCTCAAGGTCATGGAAGACCTTTTGATGTATCAATGCAATGATGCTACTCTGCAACTGGAGGCCTTGGATGCAGGAGCTCAAGTGCAAAAGACAGCAGGATTAGGTCCTAAGTCTTCCTGTTTACCTCCTTAAACAGCTTCTTCACAGAGTCCTGAAAGTTCTCGGTGGGCCTAAATCCCTTGTTTAAATATACAAAAAAGTTAGTAAAGGGGAAAAATTTTCTTTTTTTTTAACAAGTGTTTGAGAAGCAAGACTATATAACTAAGAGCATATTACCTTAAAATCTTCACAAATAATGACGTTAATGTATATCTTTCTACAATAAAATTCATTCTGATATTCCTTCAGAGCTAACCACACAAAAAACCTCCCATGATTACCTCTTGTTTAATAAATTACTTTTTCTACTTACCCTGCCTTTCAGTCTTCCAGGAATAGCCTGGCATATGCTCAGGTGTCTGTTATAAATGGAGATTAATAAAGCTTATGTTTTAAAGGAGTTTAATAAAGTCCAGAACAAATTAAACCAGAAGCAGCACAACAAAAAGCCTATTAATATTGCTACACCAGGGACCTCTTAAAGGCCCATAGCTTTGGTGTATTCCAAGTTTCATCTCACACAGTACCTTGAACAGGATGTGGGTAGAGAAGGTTTCACAATGCATCTGGTTCTCAGTAAATCAGTCATTAACTTTTGGGTTAGTTTTCACTGAAATTGTCAAATGATCATTGTTCCCATTTTGATTTCTAGAGCGTTTTATTTCCTTATTAGATGTGTGTTTCAGGGCACACAATGACACACACTGGGTTTTGTTTGATCTACCTCTACAGAGTCAGTTAGTAAGTTTAATTATTCTAATAATAACCCTCACAGTTAGGAAATGTTTCTGCCCCAGTGCAGTACTTATACCCTCTTGGACCACCCAAAATAATTCCTTTTACCATGAAAATGTAATATTACTTTCAAGTTAGTAATTTGTTACTTTGGGAGTCAAAGAATAGAGTAGGATGTAGAATACATCCCTGGGATGAGAAAAAGGAGAAGAGAAGGAGTAATTCAGCCATGTTCATTTTAATTATCTATTAATATTTAGGGCACTTCACTGAATTTCAGATGAAGAACAATTACATGAATCAAAACGCTGAGCTAGTTAGCTGCTTCGTTTGCATTTTCAAAAAGCTGAATATATTTATTAAAATTTAATTAAAGTTCAAAACAACAAAAGATAGAAAATAAATTTTGAATATGAGTAATCATTCACAAATAGGAACAATCATGTGAAGGAAGCAAAGGCAAGCATGTCCATATCATATAGTTAATTTACTAACTCAGCACAAAAGTATCTCATGCATAACCAGAGCAGCATTAAGTCAGCTGGCTATTTACGGTTAGGTATCTGAGGCTAAATCCACAAATGGGTGTAGGTATGGCAATTCTTCCTTTTGCCATAGCTAACTTTTGGGGCCAGTGTTAAATCCACCATATTGACAAGTCTGAGTTAGCTGCCTTACATCCCTCCCACCATGAGCAGGAAAACGGGCAGCACGGAGCAAGGCTCACAGGGCAGCAGCAGGGACACCCATGGAGACAACATAGGTTAAGGAAGGAGGGAGCATGTCTGCCATCCTGCCTCTCTCCTCAACCTAAAAGCACTGAATTAGGCACCTGTGGAAAATTGGTCTTCGGTTTCTTGCACTAGGCACCCACGGTTTCTGTCTGTGTGTGCACAACAGGCTTATGGTTTCTCTTGAATCACAGCTGGAAGAAACATCAGCACAGCCCATCTTATACACATGAAGCTGAGCAGCAGGCCCTCTTCCTGGGTGCTAAGATACATCCTCACTTGGAGCCTGATGTTCTTCACACCTCCTAAAGCTGGGACACTGGACAGTCCAGCATAGAAAAAACGCAAGGGCTGGTGAGAAAGAAAAAGCAAGACAATGCATTACTTGTGACTTAACAGTGAGCGCAGTCTTGCTGGGAGAGGAAAGACATGGGTGATGGCCAAACAAGCTTATGTAACTTATGTGATTCTATGATTCTTAAAAAAAAAAAAAAAAAAACCACAAATTTCTATCCTATTAGGTTTGCACACACAAAACAATACATACCTACTTTTTATTGACCTTCACCTCTCCCCTTCGAGACCCTTCTCAACTCTCCATTCATTCTCCATGAATTCTAGGGAGTTTTCCATCCTCTGATATCTCATGCTTTTGGTAACCTTCCCTCAGCCTCTCTGGACTTAGCTCCCTCTCTGTCTCATCATTGTTACCGTTTGAATGAGACAGACAAGTCACTCACTCAAGGTTGTCCCCTTCTTTTTTCCTCTCACAAGACCTCCTTGCCTGAAGTGGATCATCCAGCTCAGTCACTTCCCAGCCCAGCTCTCTGCACAACACTGTAGCATGCAACTATGGACCAACTGTGCACTATTAGAAAGCACACAGTGTATATTGAATTCCTTTGCTGTTAGGGTCAAACCTTTACCCAAATACCACATTCAGCAAGAACACTATTCCTGGAAATGATTCTTCACATGAAACTAAAGACCCTGTTCTGCCATGCTTTCCTCTTTCAACAAAGAAAATTATAGCATCATAGGAAATATGTTGGAAGAGATGGCAAAAGATTATTTGAAGAGATATCAAAAAATCCCAGAACTTTTCTCCTTGACACAAGCTGGAATCAATTTCGTCTGAGCTAATCCTGATACGATACGTGTGCAACCTATTCTTAAACATCTCCAGTATAGCAATTCTGCAGACTTCCTCAATATTATATTTAAGACCTCAGTTATCTTTACAACCGGGAAGTTATTCTGAATGTATTACTTACATCACTCCAGAGTACAGTTTATTCTTTTCCCCTTCTAGATACCTTTTATGTGTTTAAATATCGTTATTGTGTCTCATCTCAGTCTCATTTTCCAGATAAACAAACTCAGTTTTTCCAGTCTTTTCGATATCTCAGATTTCCTAGCCTAGTCTGGATCCTTCTCAACCATTTTATGTCTTTCTTGGCATACAGTACCCAAAATGGTCACAACTCTCCAGCTGAGGCCTTGAGAGAGGACGGATGGAGTGGAAGGATTATTTCAAATAGGCCCAACAAAACGAATTTGACTCATTTCACAGTGAAGTGTGGGTGTTGGTGAGTGAGGCTGGCACAATCACAGTAAGATTTTCAAAAGTTCCTGGTATTTTCTTAACTCTTGGTTTTTTACAACAATGGTAGAAATTTTGGTACTTTTTGAAAATCAGAGCCTTCAAATGCATTTTAGCAGCATTATGTAGAATCAAACTGTCATTTGCAATGAATATCCCTGAGTAAGGGATGGCCAAAGGCTGATGTCAGCTCTTATATCTGATACTACTAATCATTCAATGCACTCCTATAATTTTTAGTTGGAGGATGAATTTCAGTCTTGATCCTGCAAAAGACTGTATACACCACCTAAGCCATATTTATACATAGTATTAAGGGGGGCTCTCTGCAGTGGGATTACTTTCTGCTATGTAGAAAACCAGATGACTTTATAAGGTGGAAGGGAAGACAGAAGAAATTTGGGGGTTCCCAGAAGCTATAAAAAATTTTTACTTTGAATATCATTTTAGCCAAAAATAGTTCTCGTAGGAAAAAAACATTCTCTCTTTGTCTAACACTTTCCAAAATGGAATAAAACCTTTAAATGCGCTAAAAGATTTTATACCATGGTATTCTACAAGGTTTTAAATTATAGGTTCCTGATTCTTCCATCCCTAAACAGTAGCCAAATATAATAATGTAGGGAATATAATGCCAGTTTAGCAGGTTTGGAAATAATGTTGTTGTGTTTCTTAATACAGAGCACTTTCACATGCTCCCTTCTGTGTGACTTTCAAGAATGGTGATGTGGCAATGTATAGTTGGCAAGGTACACTCCATGACAACGGTTAATTAGTAAATAAATGATCCCAGGCTCATTTCCACTGAGTTCCAGTTGTAACAGCACAGTATGCAGGTTTAAGCTCCAAGCTGACTAATTCTAACAGTTATAAATGAAATGTTGCTTCGCTTTGATATATCCTTTAATTTCTTCCCTTGACAAGCAACGGATCCAGGATCCAGATATAGTTCTGGTCTACAGCGCAGCAACTCTAAACTGTAGCAACAGCTAGTGAAACTTGTTGAGATGGTAAAAAAATTTATACATTTACAAGTTATTTTAGAGAACACACTGAAGCTGTTTATTCACAGAGAAGGCTCCTGCACATCCTGATCCTGACACCGAGCACAAGGAAAGAGGCTATAGGAGCTCAGACGGGGATTCACCACATCATGTGGTCCTTTCTAGCAGGAATTTATGCTTTCCTCTTTGCCCTAAGGCAGAGTAGGAGCACTTCACATGGCAAGTTACAAATGGGAGACAATTCAAGAAGTTACTACCTTTCAATAACAGCCAAGGGAGATCCCTTAATGCAACAGTATGGGAGGATTCAGCAGGCACAATGCACTGGACACTGGCACGAATTTTGCGTGCTTGCAATGATGGTGAATGTACGCTGTCATCTCACCAAGCAGGCATAACCTCAGGAAGAAAGGCTCACCTGGCAGTCTGGGATCAGAAGTCTCCATTGGACTCTCTGCTCTACTAAAAGTCCTCTGCATGACCTGGGCAAGTCATCAACATTCACCTCACCCAGCAGGACCTGTCTGTCCCTCTCTCTCCATCTGCCTCCATTCTCTATGGGGCCACTACCTTTGGTATCGTGCTGATACAAGACTATCTTGGGTACAATGCTGACACAAGCCTTCTATTTTAATAACTTGAACAGCAAAATCCCCAGCAATTTATAAAATAAGGAAGTAGCTAGTGGCCTTTTTTAAATTGCTAAGCAGACTATCTAGGTCAATTGAGCTTCATCACAGATTCTAGGTCAAGATTTTCACATGCTGAGGGAATTCATGTGTCTCTTTCCTGTCCTGTTTCTCTGGTCTCTAATAGGGGAGAAATTTATGCTTCAGCCTTAGGATACTTCCGTTAAAGTCAACAGCAAGGTACAAATGCCTTAAAAAGCAGACTTGATTAACTTGTATGTTCATCAAACCACTTGTTTGGTCAGATCCATATGCTGATCCATATCCATGTTGCTACCACCTTCTAAATAACAGAACTTAATAACAAGGAGACCAAATTTTCTACTGTTGTACATCAGCAAAACATCAAGGAACTCAATGAAGATTCACACCCACTGTGAATCTGATTCAAAACACAGCGTTTTCTACGTGTACAAGTGTGGAGGTTGGCTGAAGAATAAGATCCCCTACATTCATACACAGAACTTCTATTGATGCCAGTGGGAAGGCCTCAGATAGTATAAATATTTTACACACATGCTGGTATATCCCGTGTTTGTGGAAGAAAATGTTTATTTAATATAAAGTAAATGCATGTAGTGGGTCACATCCTCAACCTGACTACACCGGCTTCTCTGCCAGAAGCAGGTCATCTTCTGACGCTGAAAGACTGCACAACTTTTTGGATGCTGAAAACCACAGAGAAGCGTGAGGATATTTTAAGATTCATAATATATAAAAATACTTTTACCTTTTATATATTCTGTAACAATTATTGTCACGGAATATTAGAAAGGGTAAAAGGAAGACAACAGCATAGACACTTCCACAGTCTGCTTAACATGAAATAGAAACTCATGATCATATAATCACATTCCTATACTTCTCTGAAAAGGATATTTTTAGGACAAGGGAGAAATTTAAATATTCAGTAGACGTTTTTGATAAAAGAAGACGTATGTATAGTAAACCTTGTTGTCAGAAAGTCACTTAGATAATCTTCTGACTCTCCTCAGCTATTGGCCTTCTGAAAAGTGTGAAAAATCCACCTATTGCTATGTTTTCTGCTATTCATTGCTGTTCAACTTTCTAATAACATATACAGTGACAGTGTGTTTCCCATGATTATGGTAAGGTCAACTGAGTAAATGTAAGTGCAAGTGCTTTTTTTTTTGAAGTATATTTTGCCATTTTTGGTTGCAATTTCATTGAAAAGGTTTATTTCCTAAGCCACGGTTTGCAAAAAACACTTAAAAAAAAAAATCTTAGCCAAGCTTCTCTGAACTTCATTGTACCAAAAACCACACCAACTACTTCACAAGATCTGTTTTATATCTCCAATGGCCAAAATTTCTTTCTCTTGAGTTGATTTCAAGCAGCCCGTCTTCATCTGTGTGAAAAGCAGTTGCAATCAAGTAAAATCTGAAAGACTGTCAATAGTTATCTCCAGCATAGTTCCAAGCAATGGTTCACATCATTGGTTTGTACTTTCACCCATTCTTAATCTCCAAGGATAGAAAACATACAAAGGATGCAAATATACTGTTTTAAGATTAGAAATTATGTCTTTGAGTCTGACCTCTTCCATAACCCTGGCCACAAGTTTTTGCAATGTAAGCTCCTGCTTCAAGACCAACAGCTGTTTGACTAGAGTGTGTCTTTAGAAAAATAGTTGCCATCTTAATCATGTCAATCAAGTCAGTGGTGTACTGAGAGAGAATGCAAAAATATAATTCATCCCTAATACCAGATATCCACAGTTAAAACACAGGCCCTATTTCTACTTGACATGTGTTTGACTTCTTTAACTTCAAGCTGTTGGATATTGCTATACCTTTCTCCGCAAGACTGAAGAGTTCACTGTTGACAATTCCCATTGCTTGTCTAGATATTTCAGAGGATCATCATGACCCTCTTGGAAATAAATTAATCCTTGCACCTCCTTTGTTATTAAACTGCTTCTGTAATGTTGTTTTCATCTGAAACTGTCCAGTTTATCTTCAGCCTTCCTGAGTTGTGAATACTAGAACTGGACATAGTATTGATGTAGCAGTGGTCTTCCACCAAACACAGAGGTAATGCAACCTCTCAGTTCCTGGTCATATGCCACCATTCACACACTTTGTTTTGTCTCTTGTATCCAAACATTAAAATGAGAACCCATCGCCACAAAAAAACAACTTCTTTTACAATTTTCTTCCCAAGATAGGCCACTTGGCCTCAGTGCCTTTCTGCAAGAGTGACATATGTTTCTTGATATATAACCTTAAACACAGTTGCAGTAAAAAAATATGACCTATCTTTATAATTCATCATTCCCATCTTTTTTTTGTCACCAACAGTTATTATTAGCACCAAATTCTCTGGCTCTTTGCAAACCATTGATGAAATTGTTAACATTAATGAACTTCCATGGGAACGTTGTCACACAGTGATGATTTCCCATTTCAATTTATATCTGAGCTCTATGACTTAATGAAGTCTTCATCTATTTCACGACACACTAGTTTTGAATCAGTCTATCTTATTAATAATCACTATGTCACGTGATCCCATGTCAAACGGCTTACACAAGTCCACCTATATTCCATTAACATTTATTCATTCCACTAACCTTTATTCAGAGCCAAAGAAAGTAAGTTATAGACCGACTGAATTACATTTACTAGCAAGAAATAGTTTCACAAAGACCCATAGGCTGACATCTACTTTCCATCCCAGGGAAACCTTAACCTGCCATGCTGGCATCCCAGTCCAAGTTTCAGGTCAATTTTTGGACTTGGACTCTGGCTGTCAGGCTGGAGTCACTTGCTTTGACCAAGGAAGGGACACCTCTACCATTCAATGTCCATCCTCCCAGTTTATTAATTTTCAACTATATTATCAAAAGTTTTCATATTAACCAATTTTTCAAACTTCCAGTGGATGGTTGGTATGGCTTATACAAATGGTATAACAAACAGGTAAAATAATTGTACCAAATCTAAATTTTTTTATAGTATTGCTGGCCATGGTGACTCATTTGTAAATGAGAGAAAAGACAGAGAAGGCTCAAAATGGAGGTTGTCACCATGGGTTAGATTTATAGCTAGACTCTACTGACAGTGTTCACACTATATTTTGTCTCACTCTGTGCTGAGTTTTGCCAACTTTATCAATGTAGTGCCATAGTGCTTTACTCTCCAGACAGTGCCACTTCATCAAATAATACTTGGGTAGTAGAACAACTGGGTCCAGTGAGCCATGTAATGAGAGAGACTTGGACAAATGCAGTTTATCTACTTCTCATCTGGACAATAGAGAATAATACATACATATAGAATACATAGAGTAATACAAGAATAATGGAAAACCCTACCAGTAAACTTACCCACTTTTCTGTGTATCACAATATCATTGATCCAAACTGTGCAAGGAGTTCTACTGAAATCAAGGAGGAAACTCATTCAAGTGCCAGCTTCTGCCTTGCATCTTTGCAGCACGGCTGTTTTCCCAGCAGATGTTGCTGCACTGTTTGAGGAAGATTTGGCCAGCAATGCCACAGTAATGTAGGGCCAAACTGTTAGGAGGTGTGACATTGAATTCCTCAGCATCACAGCAGGAGGTATCATTTGTGCAAGGAATCGGGGAGTAGCAGTGTGTCCTACATAGCTGGCCACCGTCCTTGCTACCTGAGCATACTAGTAACCAGCACATGTTCAGCAGCCGTACTCTAAGGAACCAGCCCAGCACAAAGTAGTCTTAGGCCTGGAAGAGTTCAGAGGTGATTTTTCCCTCTCCCCTTCAAACTGCATGACGAGCAGATCAGCCAGATCCTGGGAGCTGATGTTGCGTGCACATTTATTCAATATCTCCTCTGTATCTCTTACTTCCCAAGTCCCTCCACCCTACCCCTGAGAAATGTCTTTGTTAACAGGATTTATTAAGAGATTCAGGTGCCAAAGCCACTCAGCAATTCAGTCCTCTTGCTGACGCACTCAAGCTCTCAACACCACTAGAAGAAATACACAAAAAAGTATGATTTCAAAATCTGCACCCTTAGTCTCTGAAACAAATAAAACATAGTAGGGAAAGTCTAGTAGAAAAGAAAAAAGCAAAAGCAAGATGAGGAACAGAGTAAGTAATGGCGCGTTGAACTTCTTTCAGATGAATTACAGACCTTTGGAAAAGACGGGAGAGATGTAGTCATACAGACATCCCAGAAGAGTCAAGCTCCACACCCAGGCCTGGAAGTGTCTGTCACCTACATATCATTCATGAGTGCAGACACCAGTAGAGATTAGTAAGCATTAAGGAGAAGGAGAATTTTGTGTGATTTTTAAAGTTAAAAAAGCATACAGAGTTCATGACCAGACTAATGTTTTATGGGGAGAGATCTATCTTATCAGCCTAGTATATTATGGTTTGCTGCTAATTTCTCTGTCACAATGCTGTGTTGAAAATCATGTGCTACGCATAGTGTAGGATTATAATTCACAATGCTCAATTTCACGCTTCATATATAAATGCATGTGTTGTCATGTGGGGAATATTCTGAATTCAGGACAGCACCAGTCAAAGTATACGGGGTGCCCAGGCAGATGCTCAGGGCAGTGGAGTTCAAAAAGTGGCAAGAATTTACTCTGCCAGGTCTCGCAAAGAGGCTAATCATGTCACCAACTTCAGCTGCCTCTACCATCACTCTGATCATGGTACTCCTGCAGAGCAGAGCTGCTGGCGGGGAGCGTGTGCCTGAGCTTTAGCTTCCCCAATTTACACATCTGCAATAACAGCATATTTGTGCAACCACAATTAACCTCCACATGGGTTTACTGAGATGGCGTTTGAACATGGAAAAGAGCAACTTGTGGGAAGGAGGTCCAGAATTGATCCCGCCGTGACCTAATTCTGAAATCACCCCAAGCAGAATAACAGTCTAACGTCCAAGGTCCTGATGCAATGGCTAAATTATGGTTAAAACACCAAACTCCTCCTCTGCAGGTACAAATGATTGGCCTCACAGCGTACTTCTAACAGTTTAGCATCCACAAATTTCACACGCACAGTTAAGAGCGCTGAAACGTGCTGGCCTCTCTCCACCCCTTGAAAAATGGTTACTGAGCACCTGAACCTTACTTAGAGTATTCAGGCATGAAGGAAGAAAGAGAAATGTGGATAAAACTAGACGAAGCTTTAGTTTCACAGTTGGAAACTAATTCTCTTTTTCGGTGTTCAGGAAGCCTTAACAGCGCCCTGTGAGCACACACCTATTTAAGAGAAAGACACCCTTCAGAATGGAAAAATAGATGCATGAACACGTCTTCATCACATCTGTCTGTGAGACCTGCCCAGGCACTCTGAAAATTGCCTGTGTCCAGTGACTGTCTCCCCATGGCTGATCTTGGCAGTGGCTGGTAAGGAGGGAGGAGAAGGGAAGAGGCATTACTCCCAGCTTTTCACGCAGCCGCAGTCCCAGCACGCTGTGGCTGCAGGGGCGGGGCTGCTCCAGGGACCTGGGAGGGACAAGGCACCCCTGGAGACGTGGCCGGCACCAGCTAGCCAAACCCAGCAGATGCACCGGCTGCAGGCAGCCCAGAAAGTCCCTGTGGGATGGTGGCTTCACGGCTAACAAAATATCCACCCTCTTGTCCCCATCGACACCTTCCTTCACTGCCCCTTCCTCGCTTTCATCAGTCATGCTGAAACCCCCCTGCAAGCTGTGACAGCTGCGAAGAGTCAGGAAGAGCTGAAAAGGATGGGGCAAAGTTTCCCTGGGCAGCACAGAGAGTGCTGGCACCAAGCAGGAGTCTGCCAGGGCAAAAAAAGGAGGTTTAGGCTCCTTTTATCGTCAGACCCATGGAACTGCCCTGGGATCCTGCCTCCTTCCTCCCCCACCATCTTGGCAGCCCCCTCTGTGCTGTCAGGAACAAGCAAACCCTCCATTAGTCAGAGGAAAAACACTCAGAAGTACTTGCTATGGATTTATTCAGTATAGCTTGTAACCGTATTTTGAAATGAGAGATCAATGGCACTGTATCTATACCATTTTTTTTTATACGGCACAGATTCATTTTCACACTTGGCATGCAATTAAACACCAGTCATGAAGAAGCACAATTTCTAAAGGCCAGCACATTTCATGCTGGGAGACCAGTCTACAGCTACCCCCTAATTACATGCAATACAGACCACAGCAAGGCATATACAGCGTGTGATAGTTTGATTAAAGTGAACACCGTGGCCAGTAAATGAAATGCTCAAAACTCTAAATATTACCTAAGCTAAAGATATGAAAAAGAAATGCAGAAAACAGATCTGACAAGTCCTTGAGCAATGTTTCAGCTTCTCATGGCTTCAAATCATTTTCTCATGTTAGGACTGTTATTTCCTCTAAAGTGATTCTTATGTGAGGGCAAATTCACTGTAACCTTTCCCACATGCCTGCTCTGCAGCATGTACGTGGCTTAAAGAGAAACTTCCACAGTCTGGAAAGATCACCAATGCACGAGCATTAACTGCAAATTTCCTTCACCTTCCTCATGCTTCTCTTCATTAGTCTCCTCAGAGGTGCTAATTACCCACACTAGTTGTGTCCAAAAACAAGCTGCTTTCACTTACAAGCCCATTTTCTCTCCTCAGCTGAGGTTTCACAGACAACTGCAGGAACAGGGGCTGCATTTTACCCATGGGGTACATTTACATAGTGAGACAGACCCTTGCTTCTCTGCCCTTACTCCACCAAGCTAGGCAGGAGCCAGCTGCATCCCAAGAGTTGTATGGCTCTGTAAGCCCGGGATTGTGCCAGGATGAGTCTGCCATGTGGCCACTGCTGTACCTGACCAGCCCAGAGTACAGCAAAGCAAGCCCACATCTCTTGTGCCTAACATATGGCCTGAGCAGAAGCAGAAGGGATTCCTCAAGGTCCCTACCTACAAGGGGCACTTGAGCTGCATGCTCTGTTGGTGTGTTGAAGTCCATTCCCCCAGGAGCACTCAGCCTGCCCCCTGCACTGGAGCCCGCAAGGGATCGGTCGTGCCGTATTCATTCACCCGTTCCTATATGCTCTGGGACAACTTCCCGCCACAGGGGTACACAGAAGATATATCACCTCTGCAACCCACAATGCTGTTTTCTTTCACTTTTACATAAAGTGTACAAGGTACTGGGGAAATGCTCTGTTCACTCTCACCCTAAGGACCCACTCTTCAGGCTGACACAATCTGGCAGTGTGGCCTGGCTGCTCCAGGGCTTATGGAAATCTTCTGAAATCTCTCTCTTCTATTCTGAATTTATCCTTCCCAACATAATCAGAGTCTTTCTATCCTCTCCTCATCCCCCCCACCCCGCACCTAAAGCAGCTCCTTCCCTCTGGCTTCCAAAAGCTCCCCTCTCCAAGCTATATTTTATCAGGGGAGTCTCAGTTTTGGCACATTTTCTTCTGGGCTCAGCTGGCTGATGTCTTCCCATCCCATGCATTCCTCAGGTCAAAGGTATACCCCAAAATGTACTCACTCCCTCTAACCCAAGGGAAGCATTGGAAATTGTCAGATTTGAGGACAGCAGCTGGATCAGCAAAGACGGCCAAGACTGTAGAGTCCACATGATTAATTTCAGGGAGGTACTTATTGAAATCATGTTAGCTTAAAAAAAAAAAAGAGGAGGGGGAGAGAGGTCAAAATTTGGGCTGAGGTTCATGGCAGTTGCTATTTTTATTGAAGTAGTTTGCCCATCCCTGGTGGATTTGTGCTATCAAAATCATTTCTATGCTGGCAATAGCCTGCAATGTCAGAAGCACAAAAGTATGATTTCACTGCAGCACTAAGCCAGGGGAGAATCTGGATTGTGAAGGAGCAAGCTCTGACCGGAACACAAATAGTTTAAGAGCTCACAAATACAGTTTTGGTGAAGTAATTTCTTTTTCCTGAAATGCTCCTTCTCCCCACTTCCAGCCCACTTCCAGTATTACAGCCCAAGACCACTTCTTTTGTGCCTTTTGGCTCCAGCATTGGGAAGAGGGGGCTGAGGGTGAATCGCCCTGGGGACGGCAAAACAGGTAGCAGAAAGGGAATAACTTTTACTCTCAGTCTTCGCACAACTGCGCTGTAATCTTTTCATTTTAATGAGTGAAAGAATGGCATAAAATACAACCCTCTATATATCTGAGATTCCTGTTGCAGAACCTCACCTACGGTAAAGTCTTTTATGGCCTGAGAAATGAATAACAAACCATCTATAAATGAATGTATGTTTAAGGAGCATAGATGAAAGCAGTACAAGGCAGCAGAAAACTTATGGAAAATGTGTGTCTCCTGCAATCAGTTTTCCACAAAGAAGGATCTCCTGAGGCAGCACATGCAAAATGGAAAGACCTGGGTATTGCTGGAAATAGGGATTTTATTTCGGCATTCAAGAAATTGGTTTGTGCTAAAAGAAACAAAACTCCTATGTAACCTGATGATGATGATGCATAAATTATCTGTGCCCTACAGACCATTTAAAAAACAAAACCTGACTTCTTTTGGTTGATTTCACTTTTTCTGGTGCTGCAAACACAAGTGTCAACTTACATGAAGCGGAAAAGGTGTTTAGTGGTCAGGAAACATGTTCTTTCTAGTGCACAAAGAATGCAAGTCTCAGGCAGAAATAGCCCACCAAAAAAAAAAAAAAACCCTTCAGGATTTATTATTCTGATTTACAAGCATGACAACTATTACCTTTTGTAAAAAACACCACTTTTACATCATTGCAGAAACCTATAAACAGCAAAGAACAGAAAGTGAAGTTTTGCTATCTTGCAACAGCAAAGTAAATTAAAGAGTGGGTTGAAAAAAAAAAAGCCCTACAAACCTATTCCTGTTTCTGAAGAGCTGTAGGAAGGTGCTGTGCTCACATTATGTCCGAGTGAACTTCTTACCACAGACAACCTCAGCTCAGTTCCCCTAAAACTGACGCTGTTGTGTGTCATGACACAAACTAATAAGTCCTGCCACTAAAACATGGAGTGCCTCAAAGAAGTTTTAATCAACATGGTGCTTAAAACAGCAATGGCAGACAGCATCTGGCTGCAGCTGCAGCATAGCTAAACCGCAGCTCGCAACAGTGAGAAATCTTGAGAACAAGCCTTTGCACCAGGGCCTTCGCAAGCACAGGGCAGCTTAATCGAAAAGGTAGCAGGGATCTCTCTCTGAACTAATGCAAACTGCAAAAGTCAGGAAGCCCTACTGTGAGGAAAGAAACAGCTCAAGAACTTGCACAGGCATCTGTCAGAAATACTCAAGATGAGAAGCCTTGGGTCAGAGGGCTGAAGCAGATGAATTCCCTCCTAGTTCTATTTTTCTACCATTTTTCTTCACTAGGATACAGGGAAATTCTTTACCACTAAACACAGTCATGTACCTACTGCAGAGTGGCTATTTTTAATAAATATTCCAAGACACCTTGTGTTAACATCTTTAGGATTACGAAATAGTAATGTAAAAGACAAATGTAGACTTTAAAACTTATATATGCTGTCAGTACCTTGGGGTACTGAAGAATTTTATCATGAAATAATGAAAACTGAACATATATGACGATAGAAGAACCAGCTTTGATTTCTTGACAGTTACCATCCACCATCTAAAGGTACGTAACACAATCGTGAACAAAGCAGTAAAACAGATACCATGCACCACAAGTTTTCTCTTCATTGTTTTTCACAAAGTTCACAGATTTCTTCTAAACTAACAGCAAATGTAACTTGACAGAGCCATATGTCTCCAACATTCTGCAAAAAGCAAAGCACTTCTGTAGATGAAGTAGAAATAGACCGGCTGAGGTCTCCTGGCAAAAATTTGGGGGACATAATGTGAAACTTCAGGCGGAGTTCAAGGAGACCAGAATGGACAGTCATTTCACTTTCTTGAGATATATTCCATTTCATGGCTTAGCGTAAAAGCTATTAAAGCAGCTGCTGAGTACAAAAGTAAGCTGATGTACCAGACAAGCCTTAGCGTCAGAGGGGGCTGGAAGCAACTTTTTTTTTATATAGGTCACGTTTGCATTACAGCAACAGTAGTCACTCCTCAAATCCCAGGTAATATTATTTGGGAACATGTCAGAGCTACTATAATAATACAAACATTTAGGCTGCATTGGGAATACACTAAATACACAATAAACTATTCCCGGTACAAAACCAACATGGGCAGTTTTCTGGCTGAATCAAAACTAACAAGAAAAAAAGGAATTGAACAAAAAAAAAGTAGCAACAAATCTGCTTTAACAGCTGCACAGCAAATATGTTAATAATGTAAAATCATTGAGTACATCAACCCCTCCACTCCTTTCTTAATGTTTTCCTGTCACATAATGGTTAATTCTCACAAAACTACAAGAGTCATCTACAAAACTCTGTTACAAAGCCATTCATGCTGAAGTGTACAAATATAGCCTGACTTGCAAACAGCAAGGGAAGCTAATAATAGGGTAATAGAGAAGGTGCAAAAAGCTCTGGTCTCTTATGAGCTGCTGAGTCTTTTTATTTAAATTATATTTCATATGTATGTGGCAGGAAGAACGTAGGTGGTTTCTTTGACCCTGGCTGATCCGAGGACCCAGGTGTTTCTGATAACAGCAGAATCCTTTTGTCCTCATAACATTTCATCTCTCTTGCTTCAATATCTGGTTTCTCGCTAAACATTTGCCTTGAAATCTGTCCCAAGGGTGCAGAGCGGTATGATCCCCCACGACAGCGGCTGTAAGGTAGCGTGCAGAGGGTTAGCTCTATTACTGCAGGGTACAACTTTCCCAAACTCTGCTATCCTCCATCTTCTTAAAGAAAAGTCAAAGCCTACTGGTTTCTTGAGAGGTTCTCCATTAGCCTTCCTCACTGCATTAGGCCATGGGGAGGTAAAAACCAGTTTCTCACTGCAGTGACAAGAGGAATTAGAACAGCAGCGCTCTCTTTGAGGAGATGGCTTGTTTTTAACACAAAATTATCTCAAAGACTTCTAGAAGGTGAAGAGAGAGAACAAAGATTGGACTGCATTACTACACTGGCTCTCAAGATGAAGCTGCTAATAGTTGTACTATTAGAATAGAAAGGAGAGAAGAAAAAGGCTGGTTATATTTTAAAAAAAGGAAATGTGATAGAAGACACACCCACAAAAGGCTGAAAACCAAAAAGCCTGCAAATCTTCATTTCTTTCAGTGAACAAACACTTAGCCAAAGATAATGAGGGTCCTTTGACTGACTCTTCCCTGTACACTGCCTTTGTTATCTCCTCCTGCTCTTGCAGAGGTTTTTCTCTTCCCTTTCTCAGCAGCTGTTGCTACAGGCAAAATCAGCGTCTTCTTCACCATTTGCAGGAAATTACGGTGCTAGACATCACTCCGTTCACAAATCATGGCTCCACAATGACTACAATGATGAGAAGCCCGAGTAGCCCAACTGGTTTTAATTTACATCAGGTAACTGGATTTGCACTTGTGCCAATGGGAACAGTACCTGGCCCAGAGAGCCAAGCCATAAACAGGTGGGAAGAAGTTTGGAGAGAGTTCATCACCAGGGATATGAGAAATGTGCACATGAAAACAGTTTAGTCAGCAATCAGTCACCTCTAATTTTATTTTTTTTTTAACCACAATGGGTTTATCCAAGAGCCCTGTAGACTTTTATCTGGGTACATTACGCAACCCTGTCTACTACAGCATTAAAAGGCAGGTGTATTCAGAGACACACATGCAGAGATCGTTTGCAATCTCTGAATCACAGCGATGTTTCTGCTGGCTCTTTGCTCTGCCACCTGTACAGTCATCGTTAAGTCAGAGAACAGACCGGCCGGCTGATCGTACAAGTTCAGAAAATCAAAGCCAGGCAGATGATGGCGTGGGAGGCTGAGTATGAATTGTTGCAGGGCTCTGACTAACACTCCGGCAGGGAAGCGCGCAGGAAGCTGTGCAGAGCCAGGAAGGACACTGCCCCGGTGCTTCCTTTCTGCCACTTCAAAAATATCAACTAACAGACCTCTTTAAAAAAAAAAAAAAGTGCTTTGGACAGATCCTGACATTAGCTCTTGGCCTTTGCCTCGTATTATCTTACCGAAAAATAGAAGGAAAGTACTGCAAGTAGTTAATAGCTTCGCTTAAACAGGATGCTGAGGATAGTGATTACAAGGCACTCTGTAGAAAAGACTTTGAAACATGCAAGCTGTGTATTCATGGTCTGGGCATGAATGCAGTTTGCACAAGTCCTTGTCACTGTTTTGTGAACACACAACACAGTGTTTTCTTTCACTCCTTTCCTAGCCCCTCTTCAAGTGCTCTTTCTCCACTTATTGTCCTAAAAGAGAACGTCAAACAACAAAAAAAAAGTCTTTGTACTAGTTATACTATGTGCAGTTATTTGTACTGCCTTTAGTTTCAGAGTTCACAGAGGCTGTGTTATTGGAAAGTCGGAGCCGTGCTGAAATCTAGGTTTGAGACAGAGCCACCGAATCGATCTGTGACCTTCTCTCAGTGCTTCGATTAGTCATGTCATAAAACTGGGGAGAAAGCTGCACCTCAATGAAATACAGATGCTTCATCAGAGATGAAGCTATCTTCCTTAAATAACACACAGAGGCATACACACAAAAGGGTCTCATACTGTCTTGCCTCGTTTTGGTAGCTGCTTTGCTAAACTTTTGCACAGCTTCACATCCATCCTGCTAGTATCAGAATATTGAATTTGTATGCAAAGGCATCTCTGATTCACAGCTGAAAATTAGCCCTGATAAAATTCAGCTTTATACAAAGTGCCATCATAAGCCTTACCGAGCACTCAGCGTAAGCCATTGCAAGCAGGACTTAAAGTAGCAGGAAGCTTGAACTTAAGAAATGGCAGCTCTGTTATTGCTCCTTGTTTTAAAATTGATAGGTTTGACCTTCTACATTTATCTTCCGTGGTCATTAATCAGTTCTGAGGTGAAAGCTGAAGTTACAACGTGCTATGTCCTTTCACTATTCATTTTCACTTAAAATTCTAATCTTGCACTTTGTTTAATATTCCACACTGAGAGTGGGGTGAAATGGTCCCCAGGAGCTTGACAGTCCATGCACAGCAAACCAAGTGGCAGGCATTCATTGTTAAATTAATTAACAAAAGTGCACACCGAATTATATCATCTTTTAAGGCTGTAAAGGGATTTCACTCCTACCTACCAGCTACCTCCAGAAAAAGCTTTAGGATTTATAAACACTATTCCAGCCGCTGTATCCTCTACAAAATTTCAGACAGAAAACCTCAAAATCCTTCTTCATAAATTCTTGAACCTCAGACTCTTTGATCAACATCAACTGTACCTTTCAAGGATTTTTGTAAATCCTGAGTGCCTTGGGAAATGCAATGTACATGTAGCAAAAAGGCTACCTAATGGCCATATGGAATGTAGTTTATTCTTGCCCACTTGCAAGTAACATAGAAATGCCTGTATGAAATGTCTCTGGGGGCCTGGCGCGAGACAGACGAAAATTCAGGAAATGGGTAGAGAGGGGAACAGAGGAGCAGCTTTGAATGTTGAACTGCCATTCACATCAGCGGGACTTTGAGTCAAAAATGAGGACAGAAATGGATTATCACCTTTTATAAAGAGCAAAGCCTCTGACATGATTTAAAGCCTGCATCATAGATATAATCAGACCTCAGTCAATGCATGCTGCTCTATCTGCAGGGCTGCACACATGAAAAATCTAAGCAGACTTTAGGAACCTTAATAATATACAAACACTCAATGCATGACCTTCATATTTATTTTTCAACCAAAAGCTATCTAAAAGAATGAGCGTTAAAAAAGTTTGATGTTGATTAACCAGGTCTGACTGTAATTAAGTTTATGAATAGAGAGAAAAATGCAAAATTTTATTAACTGTGGAAGGAATGTTAGGTCCTTAACTGCCCAGCAAGTTCGTGAAGACAAAGGAGATCAGTTTACAAGGGTTAAGTAAACATAATATTTTATATTACAGTTCAAATGAATCCAATTTCAACAAGACTGTGTAAGAGTCTAAAAATTGGTTTACCAGATTGAACATTTTTACGAACATTAAAACCCATTACATTGCTCTGAAGTACAGCTACCGAACAGCCAGAGCCACATAAAGAAACCATTTGTTTCTTAGCCCTATGGCTGAATTGCTTCTAGCCTCCTTGCTATTCATGTCTGGTGGGTTCCCTGTATTTATTTTTACACGCCTACATTTGTGCATTTTGTATTCCTTCAACTTTCCAAGGTCATGTCAAAACAAAATGCATTCCTGAGTGGGTCAGCATAGGAACAGCCACACCAGACATTAACGTAATAACTTGATGCTTACTGCAAATCTGAGAAAAGTAACCAGCTGTTGTGAAACACAAATTTCTGGTAAGGGAAGGAGGCAGTACATGACACAGTGCTCTGAAAAGTGCTGGTTTAGCAGTAATTGACCTTAAGGTCCTTTATTTATCTGTAGAATAGACACGCATTTATAGCCTCCTCATTCTGTTTAGCTAATCACTGGTCTGATGAGGCTGCAAACAAAGTTGCCAATTAGCACTAATTATGATACCAATATTTAATTCAGATTAATGAGTCTGAACCACTGAACTCCCTTGGAGAGGAAAAGTCGTTTTAAGCACTTTTCAGAAAATTTCCAGCACCCCAAAGAACTAGACCACAGGTACTATAAGCATGTATCCAATGGTGATAGCTCAACATTTGAGGGAAAATAAGCATTAGATAATGGAGATACTGTTATAAAGCATGACACAAACAGAGTGGATCCTGTGTGCCTCCCATAGCATGCGGAACGGTTCCCCCATCAAACCACAACTACCTCTACATAACACACCGCTCATTAGGAGCCACAAAATTCAAACAGCCCTCATCCTGCAGCTGATCGTTCCTTTTCTGCACAGCTGCTGGTGTTACAAGCATTATCTGTTGTCTTGGTCTTACTTGGGCCATGCCTGTATTGTGGCCAGCATAAAATAGCTGAGGCAAGCCACTCACTCTGGTGAGAGCCAATGGGCCAAAGGCTGCCCCGATGTACGCACCAGAGGCGAGTCTGTTGATGCCCATGACAAGGAAAAAAATTTACCTTGGGCATTTTAAGCTATAGTTTTTTATGGGCGAATTAAAGGACAGATAAACCTTTAATGTACCTCGTGAGCAAGGCACGCTAGTCCAGGCCAAAAGCTGGTGGATGAAGAAAATCAAGGAAATGAAAACGTGTGGATTATACCGCATATTCAGCTACGCCAGCTCGGGTCCTGCCGCCCCAGCAGCAGCAGCTCTGAATGTGGCCATCCAGGGCCGTACCTGGTCCAGTACAGGGATCTGTTCAGGTGCGCACTAAGAGAAAATGAATGTCACCACCAGCAGCTCTGCACACCAGGAAGGAGCCGTGTTTTATTGCACCTGAAATACAACACTTGGCTTCTCAGGATGTGTAAGCAACAGATTTGTCAGGTGAGCCAAAAGGGATCCTCCCCTTAGGCAGGCCAGCAGAAATGAATGTCAGGCTTGTCTCGTCCAGGACTCACTCTTGCAGCTCTTACACTGAAAGGACACATTGTGAGAAGTGAATTAACACACTGGCATCTGTATTAGCTATGTTAAAACCACCCAGAGCATGGACAGGATTGCCCATACCACATATCCAGAAAGAGAAACACATGGTTTTGTTTCACGATGAGCTGTGGCTCTTCCTTGCTCTCCTCAAGGCTGCACTGGAGCAGGTTGGTGATGGGCAGGCTGCCTACCTGCACAGCTAGAGCAGGGCTGGGAAAGGGTCCAAAATCCAAAGAGGAGCTAGGGAGTAACCCAGTGACTGAAGGTCTGGTTTGACCAGGAAAAATGAAGCCTTCCCAGTAAAGACGATGATGAGTTGCAATATGAGTGGGTGGGTAGGGTGGGGCAAGAGAAGGCTTGAGAGAATTGAGCCCAAATGACTCCCACACTTGGGAGAGCTGGAGACTGGGAGCCGTCCTTTCTGGAAAGCAGCACGCTGGGGTGTACGAGTAGCAGAGAAAGACATTACTCCCAGTAGAGATGGGCGGGAGCTGCAATATTTGGACTCCAGTTTTCAATACCACCAAGTACAGAACGTGTATGGGTCTGAGCGTGCGGACCTAACAGACCCATCTTAATTTCCTAAGAGTCATAAAGGCAAACTTTTAGCAGCGTAAAACATAAAATATAATTTGGAAAACCTGCGTTTCTGGGGGAGGCAAAGAGGCATGCCTTAGCCTTCATGGAAAAAAAGCTGTTTTGGCAAGGGCAATAATTAATGAGCCAGCGGTCATTTAAGGTGGGCATAAATATTTGCATCTCAGAAACATTTGCCACCTTCTCCACACTCCCCTTCTCTCTGTTTTTTCCCTTCTCTGCAGCCTCCTCTCTCACGCGCTCTTTTTCTCTCCCCTCCTCTCCCTGCCTGCCTGCCTATCATCTTGCTCTAATTGTTTCCAGATTTGTGTGGGAGGTCAGGGCCCAGGAGTGCTGCTTCATGCCAAGTTTATAAACAGAGCAGTGTTTCCAGATGGCCACTGGCTCCAGCCTGGCTAGCAGGTTGATTGGGACCAGAATAACAACAGGTGGAGAACAGACAATGAATTCCTTGACACTTATTTTACTCCCTCTGCTTTTTCCCCCATTCCCTCCTCCCTGCAGCCACCACGGCTACCACCAGCAGACCTTTAAGCTCTTGAATCAGGGCAGGGAGTTGGGACATGGGGGAGGGAGAGAGGAGGAGGAGGAATGATGAAAGAAAGCGCAAGTGACTTCCTTGACCGAAGAAATGGCAGGGCAGGAAAGGAGACACATGCTGCTACCTCCCTGCCACCCGTTACTGCTGCTGTTAATTAAGATGTCCTTCAAACCCTCATGGAAGAGACCCTTGGAGATGAAATAACAGACAATAAACAAGATACCTTGGACAAACAGAGAAAATTATAAGACTGATTTAACAGTGCTCCTTAGGCAACTGCGTGCTCTCAGTTTTTGGCAAGGCAGCCCGGGCCACCAAGCCCACTGGCAGCAACGACACATCTTCAGCCACAGGGAGCTCCGTACTCTGTTTTTCCAGACAGAGCTAGTCTCCCCCAGGCTCCAGTTTGCTACCCGCCTCCCAGGCTTCTGCTCTTCCCAGTTTCCCTCGCCTCCTCTGAGCTGACGTTTTCTTCCCACTCTCCACACCAAATTCCCACTTTCCTCATCGAAAGTTGTTTATAGAAATGTCGGGGGCAGGGAAAAGAGGTTCTGCAAGGCAGTAGCAGAGGTGGTTTTATTTCCTTGCTCTTACCAGTGCATTTGGGGGAGTCGTTTGGCACAACTGCATTGCTTCAAATGACTGGGTTTAGAGCAGACCAAAAGGTGGCCACAGATGACACAAAACTGCAGTGGGTTCAGACTCAGGAGAAGCCTCACTCCAGCTGAAGGAGAAAGAGGCATAAATTAAAGCAGGCAACAGCCTTGATTTTTTGCCTATGGTAACACAAAGGGACACTTTATGTGTATACACGGAGTATAGGCAACCTCTACTATCATTTTCCTCCTGGAAATTCCCAAAGGGAAGGCAGATCCTGGGAGCAGATTGCAGAGAAAGAGCCAGGGCCAGAGAAGTAAAGCTAAACTTTATATGCCCAGGCTGCTTCAAGCTGTGGTAAAACTTTTAGGAAGGCATGAACAATAACCCATCAGGAGACATTTGTAACAGTGCGTTTTGGTTCTGGTAGCTATGACTGCCACCTCCTCTGTCCCCAAAGAGAGCACTGGGGTGCAGGAGCTGGATCCCGTTCCAGCTGTACGCAGGGGTGCCGGGGCTGCTCCTCCTCCTCACTGAATCTCCCAGGGATCCATATGATTAGGAGCTCAACTTCAGAAGGAGAGGATGGGGAAAAGGGAGTGAACTGGATACTAATGAGGGGAAATAAGGAGAAACAGTCAGTCTTCCAGATGAATTCATTTTATATTACCAAACTGCAAATGTTCCTATTTCCCTGCCTGGCCCAGTTCTGTGCTCCTTAGGGTAAGACGGCAGAACCATTGAGAAGCAAAAGTGTAAAAGATCAAAAACCATCATAATCTCACGTGAATTAATGAATAATGAGACTAAATTATTGAAACTGCTGGACATGACTCAGCAGGATAGGCTCGACAAACTTGCTATACACAAGAGAAAGAAAAAAGGGTAAAATTTTCTCTCCATTTCCCACTTGTGCTTACACTCTCCAGATGGCTAAATTTAAACTAGGATGAATACCCTGGAAATAAACCCATAGAGAAGTATTAGGATTGCAAAATTAAAAGCTGCTGTCTTAAAAAAATTATTCCTGAAAAATTCAATGGCTGCCTTAAACAGAATGTTATCCAAAGCTGATAATTAACCCAAGACTCCAAAGTGAATTGTTTATTTTCTTTTTATTTGCTGCACTCCTCACACATAAATAGAGAAATTCAAAAGGCAGTGAAATGGCATACAGTGTCCTCTATTCAAATAAAGTGATTAGTAAACTGAATGAATTGCTTACATGGGTAAAGCAGACAGGATTTGCCCCATCCATTATTAATAGCATATTTTCTTACTTGTAACCTTATATTCAGGTCCTTAATGGTTGACATGTACTCTTGGATTGTCTATAAAATACCCCCAAAACCCATTTTTGGCACAAGTGCCAGTGTGAAGGTGAACTGGAATTTAATAGGACTACAATTTGCTGCTACTTCGAAAGCTCTTATATAAACGGTGTGTGAAAAGTGAGCATAATTTAAAAAGCATTTGCTAATATTTGCAATGCAAAAGACTGCAAATTCTTGCATATGAATACCTGGAAGCAGATTTGGAAGCATTTAGGGGGTTTCATGAATGTCAGCAAATTGTTAACAGCTTTTTAGTTTCCTGGAGAAATTTCATGACTAGTCTTAGCTGTCAAATTTTATACTGCGTTAGTTCTACATCTACAAATAAACACAAAAACATATTAAGCCAGTTAAAAAATCTTTGCACTTCCAAAGCTTCTTATATCTCAGGATCTCAAAATACTTTAAACAAACATTGTGCCTAATCGTAAGGATTGGTTTAAATGAGGTCACTCAGCACCTCTTAAGTAGATGCTTAAGATATTTTGCCAGAGTGGACTTTTAAGATAGATAATTTTATGGCAATAGGGTAAGCTCCACAGTTTGGAGATTCTCCCAATTTCAGACAGTAAATTCATTGGGGCAGAGAATGGCTTTGACCATATGCTTAGGCAGTAGAGTCTTGATTTTACTGGGAATTCTGGACATAACTGAGATGCAAGTAGAATAATAAGGGAAGAGAATAAGAAGTGCCGAAGACAAGATGCTCACCAAGGCAGGTTTTGAGTCTGATCAAATATGGTAATTCTTACATTCATATGACTTCCAAAATTCTACTCATGCACAAAGTTTCCAATTATTTGTGGAGCATTATTGGGACTGTAGACCGATCATTTTTCATGTGCCGCTAACACTACTGCTTTGGCACAGCACTATGTTTTGTATAACTCAGAAACACTAGGCCATGCCTTTCCTGTCGCTGCTCCTGTGTTCTGCAGAAATCTGTGTACCGGGTTTTCCAAAAAGGAATTCCATTCATTGCTTGGTTCATAGATGTTTTGCAATATCTGTGTTTCTCCTGAACGGAATTATCCGATTCTGACATACTAAATCCAGGATAAGTAAACTCGAGAGCTGACTGTGCACCGAACTCTGAATTTCTGTGGTGAGGTATTGATCTGATGCTGAGCTATGGATACTTATCTGCAATCCTGGTTTCTCTTTCAGCAGCTCATCATTGACTGTGATGACTAGAGTCACTTGTGGACCTCTCTAGAGAAAGCAAAGGACACTTGTATTTTAAACCAACAAAGAACAGCTTTCAATAGGTGGAAAGCTGAAGATAGGCAGGCCTATGAATTACTACCATAAGTGATTCTTTTAAGAAGAAGAGTTTGTTTGCATAATGCTGATTTGCAGTGTTGATGTCCTCATGAACAGAGCATGGTAAGTAGATGTTCTTGTTCTGTATGTGACTCCTTGCACCTTTTCACACCCAGGCAGCACAGTGGGAAATGCCAGGGAGTCTGGCTTCAGTCACTGGCTCAGATATCAAGTTAAGCTTGAAAGGTCAAGTTCTGGGAATCCACATTTCAGAAGCTTTATATGTAAATGTAAGCAGAAGGATTCATCTCACCTAACTTCCTAAGTCTTAAAGTTAAGCATCTACTGGAAGATGCCTAGATTACAGGTGCTTCTTCTACAATCAGCAGAGACAGACATCTCCACAGGCATCTTCAGTGGAAGGATCTCTCACTTGCACACTGTTGGTGTTGAAGAACTTCAGAAAGCTAAGATAGCTAGACACATAACTTCTGTTAGATGCTAAAATAAATTCTGCTCCAAGCATGGCAACAGCTTTTTGGACTTTGCCAAAGATTAAGCTCTTCACACAGACATAGCTATTGAGACCTACTGGTGCAAGAGCATTTTCAAATGCGAATGTTTCTGAACATTCCCACTGTAGAGAGATTACATAAATGTTTCCTGAAATGTAGCTTATTTAGAAGTGAGGCGCATACCTGAGCTAATATTCCTGCAAAAAAAAAACAGCTAAGCTTCTTCTCTCATGACTTTTGAAACACCTTAAACCAGAATGAAGTTATTTTTCCCTTCAAGAAGTTGACAGGGTAGTGAAAAGACTTGTATGGAGGAGATGAGAAATACCATTTCTAAATGCTGAGAAAACCAAGTAAACTGTCCACAGTGACAACCCGTATTCAGTGACTGTGGAGTATTTGTTATGCTCGTCTGAACTGCTACTCTAAACCAATGATACAGGCAGAACCGTGACTGAAGATGCGACAACATGCAAATATTGTTCATAAATGCTCCCCTGAATTTTTTAATCAAATTAGAACTCACGTTTGTGCAGTTACAGAGTCCACTCACAAATATTCATGTAGTTGAGTGGTTAGGCATTGGAACAGGCTGCCCAGAGAGGTGGTGGAGTCGTCATCCCTGGAGGCGTTCAAAAAAGGTATAGACGTGACACTCCAGGGCCTAGTTTAGGAGTCATGGTGGTGTTAGTTGGTGGTTGGACTTGATGATCTTAGAGGTCTTTTCCAACCTTAACAATTCTATGATTCTATGATTCTCCTGAGTGTTCAGAGACAGTGAAGTATGGCCCTGTAAGAGGACCGTTGAAGGCCTCTGAACAGTTCAACATATACAGACCCCTCATAAAAGTGGTTTTTTCAGGAAGCACCTTAGAAATTCAAATAAACACACAGAGGATGAGATAACTGGACTGGGTAAGTTAACTTCACTTGATGGTGCCCAGTGGCCATTACTCTGAAGAGCAGACTACAACTTTGGGCGTTAAACTATCAGATTTCTGGACTTCTGCCAGCCAGAGTCCAAATTCCCTGGGCAAAGAGGCACAACACGGTCTCAGCAGGACACCACAGTCCATCCCACATGGTCTGCGAGCTACTCAGTAGGTGCAGCAGGTCCCGGAGATAAGTAAGTCTGGCACCTACCCCAATTTGTATGTTTTGAAAGGTGCGTAAATGCTATAAGCAATTTCATTGCAAGGAGTCCAGTTAATGAGTCTTCACTATGAGGGTGGTGAGGCACTGGAACAGGTTGCCCAGAGAAGTTGTGGATGCCCCATCCCTGGAAGTGTTCAAGGCCAGGTTGGACTGGGCTTTGAGCAACCTGGTCTAGTGGAAGGTGTCCCTGCCCATGGCAGGGGGGTTGGAACTAGGTGATCTTTAAGGTCCCTTCCAACCCAAACCGTTCTATGATTTTATGTTCATTAATAACAGATGTTCTTCTGCTATGTTTTCTATGTAGAAGCTCAGTCAAGTCACCTCAGGCTGTTTTTCTTTTCTGTTCTTTGCCACCCTAAAGATAGGAGAGCAAACACAGCAAATACACTTGACCAAAACAGAGAGCACCTTAAATGAAAAGCATGTAATGGCAGGAGCTGCTCCATCATAGGAAAAGGCAGACTAAAGAGATACAGGGAGAGAGATTATAACTATGACCACTGAACATCGGATGTAACAAGTATACTTAGTAAAAAAGGTGATAGTGAACTGTGGATTGCTATTGCAGGGAACCTAACTGGTGAAATTTAGATAAAGCTTTTGCTCCACAGGAATTTATTGATTATGAGGTCTGAGCAAAAGGAATTGCCTGGGAGATTTTTTCCTGCATGTTTAAGGAGATAATAACTGCAAGATTTTGTTAAACATATGTGAAGAAAAAAAAAAAAGTGGTACTTTGTTCACTCTAAATTGTAATACCTAAATAAATATTGAGATGATACAATAATTTGCTCCAACACTTCCATCTGTATTAGTATAACTGTTGTACTGGACTGCTCTTTTGCTGAAAAACAGTGCAGTATGTCTACAACCGTTTGCATATCTCCTACTGCCAGATCTTGTAATGATACAAGACTCCAGTTCAAGGAGTAAGTTTGTGGCAACATTCTGCCATGCATAGTGTCATAAGGGCATATATGGTATGAATGCAAATTTTTTAAAAAAAAATTAAAATTAACCTCAGATGTTAATTGTAATTCCCTACTTATCTTCTGATTTAACTGCAAGGATAGTGGTCTGGAAACTACTGACAAATACTGACTGTATAATAACTAGCACTATGCTGTTCTTGTACCTTTTGCATAGAACAAATTGACATCAATGGAGTTCTACCTAAGAGCTGCTGTGATATCATGGGCTGCACAGTGAAACCCTAAGATGAGCCACTAATGTCTGTAAACCATTATAATAGTAATACTTCATCTGAGTCATAGAGCCTAAAAGGTCTAATAGATCAACATGTTCATCTGTCTGCCAGAGGACTGCCCGTGTTCTGAAACTTCACAACAATTCAAAGGAGAGCAAATAATAGTGATTAACGAGCAAAGAACAATGTAGTTATTGCAGTGGAGTTGATCTCTGAAACAAAGCAGAATTTAGCAGCTAAATAAAGTGGAAGCTATTAACTGCATCTTTATTACTATGCAAAGGCAAGTAGCAACTGTGTAATTTAAATAGGTCCATTATGTAACATTTTTTTCTAATTCATTCCTGATCTGCTAAACTAATCTCTATTTTTTAGGGGGTTTGAAAATGAATTAAATGGATGAAAAATGCAGCTGAAAGCCAGGATTATTTAAGGAATGGAGAACAATAGGAAAGCATGACAAGGATAGATCAGCCATTTGACAATGAAGCAACATCCTGAGCCTGAAGCACAATACTATTGAGCAAGCATCTGAGAAAATGTTTTATTTCTTCACCCAGGATGCATTCTCTTTCCTCTTTCTCCTTCCCTCCTAGCAGTGGAGTTTGACTTGGTGTTAACCTAGAGAAGTTTAACTTGGGGTTTCCTACACTGGACTAAGTATTCCATTTGTTACGTAGCTCTGTAATTCCACATCCTACATTTATAGTGCATACTGGAAGTCCTAGTTTCATCCCACCTGAATATGGGCACTGGATGGAGGCAGCTACCCATGGACTGTAGGACCCCTAAATGCCCTTTACAATCAATGGAGAGAAAGAGAGACACTCCAGCAGCTGACAATTCAAAGAACCAAAATATGGCTCACCTTTTGGAGATCTCTCATCCTCTGCTGATGGTAAAGGAAACCTAAAACAGGTAAGGTCTTAACACAGGTGGCTAAAGCTGGGTGGGACAATTCCCATTCATCTTTGTGTGTTCTCGTGCTTTTACAACTCCTCCTCTCTACCAGAAGTGAAGGTTCAAAAGGTTCTTCTCTCCACAACCTTTGTTATATGGGTTTCAAAAGCTGTTCCTACCACAGTTTTCCAGGCAGCGTGAGCAAGGATATTTGTCTGGTTACAATGCTAGCTTCCTCCAAATAATGTCTTGTTATATAGTTATCAGAAAAGAAATCTTTATCTATCCAATAATAACGCTGCAATCATGCAAGATTTTTGTTTTTCAAAGACACCATGGTACCTATCAGGATATAAGGAATTTTCACCTTATTTTTTGATCACATGCACTAAGCCATTGCAACACATAAGCGTGGTGCAGCACTGTCAGTTAATTTAGTGCAGCATTTCAATAATGAAAGTCAGGGACTTTTGAAGATTTGGAAAATATATTGAAAGGCTGTATATTTAAAACTAACACCTTTTCATTTAGGCATGTAAAACTAGTGTTACTCTTTTATCTAATTTCCTGCCCCTTTTACTAGCAATTCAGTTACAGTTCTTTTCTGTTAGGAACTGGGAGTTCGGTAGTTCAGTGGACCAAAAAGTAATGTAATATTTTGCAATTTTTGTTGGAAAAGTAATATAGTAGTGCTATTACTAACAAGGAACATACTCATACTATGACTGGGCTTTACTTTAAAAAATTAATGAAGAATAGCAAGTACAGCTCTGCCCACTGTTGCACTTGTACAGTCCTTTGTGATTAATGAGAGCTGTACATGCTTACCTAAAGATACAACTGAGTCCTGTGGTTGCACTGAATGTACTAAAAAGCACCAAGTTTGTCCAAATTCACTTACAGGAATAATTTAGACTCACACATTTCAGTCATGCTCTGCATAGGAGGTCTACTATACTTTCTTCATTGGTGGACAACAGAATTAGAGATGGGTCCATCTTGGAGCCCCAGGAAAATGCATCTTCATTTTATAGAGGTTCAAAACACAAACCTGATCCCAAACTAATTAGATTCTCTCTCACAAAAACAGAGCTTCCAAGTCTCATTTCTTCCTTCAGAAAAATCTGTGAAGGGGATAATTCTTTAGAAAATTGTCATTCTTATTTGTATAACTCAATTTAAACTTTGTAGAGAAAAAAGTCTGGCCTTATGCAATTATTAAATCATCACTTGATGATCACTGAAATTCGTTGGAATCTTTCTTTAATCTTGGGCATTTAAAAGCCCTTGGGTTTTATTTGTTGTGTTTCAGGACACCTGACTTGACTGCAATGACCGTGATCAGAATTTCACCTGCCTGGTAATAATAAATTGTGCTTTTGCAACAATTTTGTGGATAGCTTCCTTTCTCTCTCTCTTAACTTCATCTTCAAGCTCTTTTTTCACATCCACTATATTACTTAATGTCTGCATTTTTATTCTTGTGGTTGTCTTTCTACTATTTTTTCCCTTTTTTCCTCTAGCTCATTCTTTTGCTGTTCTTCATTTTTGCTTAGTCTAACATTTATTGTGGTTTATTTTTAGGACACATGTATATTTGGGGTGGAATTATAATCTGAACATTTATATACTGAGTATATGTTTTTGTTGGAGAAATATATAATTGACGACTGTTCTTATTCTTCTGAGAAATGCCAATAACAAATGGCAGGCTCCAGTTCAATGAATCCTCACTGCTTTAACAAAACAAAACATTGAAAGCAGGCAAAGGAAGTACAATAGGATAATTTTTTAAAGTACAACAGTTTATTCTGGGGTCAAAAATACTGCAAAGGATGGTGTTTGTTTTGCATCTGTCATAATCTTATGCTGAAATAACCATTTAAATGTCAATAATATATTTTGCAAAAGACATGGAACAGATATACTGTAAATAAACACATTGAGAGGAAATAACACACTTGGAACTGGAAATTCCTTTTTTACTTCTAGGCAGATCTCTCAGTTTATTTAGATGTTAAAGAGATCTATTGCCCTTTAAAGTGCAGTATTAATAGCTGGGTTAATTTAAGTGCCCTTTTCCCACACACTTATGTTTTTGCAGACTAACACCTACTGATATGCTTTTCAAACCCTTAAATCTCCTCAGATTCTTACAGTGCTCTTCTGTCTTCGTTTCTGGATGATGGTCACAGAGCACAAAGCCTATGGAATGAACACAGTTTGTGAATGAAAGTTCCACAGGTTTCACTGTTGCTTGAGCATGCACGTGCCAAAGTTGTGTTTGCTTAAAAAAAAACCCAACTGCTTTAAAGCCTCTTTAAAAATTGATCATTATTTGCCATGGCAAATTCTCTTTTAAATCTAATATAACTGGATAGGGTTCAAAAGAAGCCTTACAGAGTGACTGACTGAGTAAGGATAAGCGTCGGCACATATTTAAAGTGAGGCACCCACATGAGCCAAAGGGACATACCAATACACAGACAGGCTCTGGTGACATTATTGGGACCACTCAGCTCTAGTAAATTTTTTACTTTTATCTTTGCTACATTAATCCACAATGTTTATTTTTTCACAGCTGATCTTTTTTGTTAGGTGTAGAACATCTACTGTGAAGCAGTAGTTTCCAAAAGAGAGGATTGGGGAAGGGGGAGGTTGTTGAGTTTTGGAAGGGGGTTGTTTGTGTATTTGTTTTCTCACAGCTGGCAAAACCCCAGCAGCTATTCTCCAGAAATTTCACAAGAAACATTCATATGGGCAGGAAATGTACTGGCAAGAAACGGCAGATGAAAGAGTTATGTACTGCTGAATGAGAGTTTTGCACCTGCATATTGCTTAAGTTGGAGAACACGCTATTAATATAATCACAATAACATAACCAGCAGGATGCATAGTCATCTACCAAGAAGATTTCATTTTGAGACTTCATGGACACTTTTGGCATTAGTGCAAAACAAGGAGTTGAATCAATTTCAAATGTGCGCTAAATGAAAAGGGGGGAAAAAACAGTTAAACAATTACTATCAGGATATTACGTTTAAAATTAAGACGAGAACTGTGTAACTGAGCCTAAACCAGTCTACTGGAGGTCCAAGGACACCAGTGGGATTATGGGCAGGGATGTCCAGTAAGTAGGGTCAGAGGAACCTGAGAGGTCTGAACTTCAGACTCATTCACTAGATTCTGTTTTGTTTCTACTTTATTTTTGGAGAAACCTTTTTTTTTTCCCTCAGGGTCATTAAACTTAGACTGGAATAGAGCTGTTCAAAAAACTCCTGTGGAACATTTTTTGGGGTCAGGATTTGGTAATTCATTGAAATCAAAATATTTCCAATGCATATCAAAACATATCAACAAAGTTTCAAAACAAGTGTTGTCCCAGTTTCGAAACCTGGAAGCCCTGAGGTCTGTAGTTCAAAGGTAGACTACTTGGTGGGCCATCCTGCAATGACAGGCCATCAATCCTCTACCCTGGCAGTCGGAGGGTTGAGCAATGATCTGCCAGCCAGGCAGAACTCCTCCAGAGCCCTGCAGGCTTCCAGAAAAACTTAGCCAAAATCCAACTGTCCCTGCGAAAAGTTTAGATTTCAGTCAACTGCCAAGGTCTCTCTGAAGTTTGCCAAACAGCTTTACTTTTGAGACTGGTTCCATCAGCTTTTCTGTGTAGAAATGTTGGTTTTTTCCAAATAAATCATTTCACCACAAACAAACCATTTTATCTACCTCGGTAATCACCTAGATCATGCAAAATGGTGTACCACACCTGGGTTTGTCCCTGGACCCATGATGCCGATTCAGGTTTCAGGCACAGAAAGGCTATGTGCAGTTCAGCCTTTCCAAGCTGACCAACACCTCTGCCACGCAGTCAGTCCCTTCCTTACTGAATTTCACCTCGAATGGTTTTAAGCAGCCATAGGGAGGTAATGCCCAATGCCTGCCTGGGTGAGAAGGTTGAGAAGGCCAAGGTGGTTCATGAGGAATTTTGGCCCTTTGCTACTGGGATCTGAATTGCCAGTAAAGTAAGAGAAAACATAATTGTGAAGAAATTACTAAAATCAACTAAAACAGTGTCCATTAAAAACAGTAATACAGAAGTATGCAACCTATATTGCTATCTCTTATATAAGTATTATGGCATATCAACACAGAACATACAATAGCAATCGTAAAAGCCCCATGGAGGGATGCACTACTGAAACTTTGCACTGCCATGGTACAAGAGCCACTGCCCAGCCACACTTGCTGCCCAGGCCAAATTTTCCTACGTGATAGACAGGCCAGCCTCCATCAAGAGTCATGGAAGCCACCTACTCATCTGGAAGGTCACGATTTAATCCACCAAAAGGCTAAACTACCGAGCATGGCTCATGAACACAGGGGAGAGACAATGAACCAACATCCCTAGAAAACCATACGGTGATCAAAGATTTTCTACTCCTATAGATAAAAATGTTTTGGGGCTGACCCACAGTGGTTTATCATAGATTTACTGAGGAAGATTGTTCAACAGTCTCCATACTGGGTAAACCACTGCTTTCATCTGAATGAGAATTTTACTACGGTCTTTAAAGACAGCTAAATCAACATAGCATGCATCAGTAAGTTATCAGCAGCAATGTCTTCTGAGGTCTGTTTTCTCTCCTTTATTCACTGCAAAATCTATTGAGTTGCAAGGAACGCTAAGTAGGAAAAGCCATTTTAAATTGCATGGTTATCATTTTAGTGTCATTTGAACAACTAACCTACAAACTTTATCATTTTGCTATTAGAAAGAAGAAATAAAAACTATATAAAACTTGTAAAGAATCACAGAGTACTCATTCAGATTGCTGACAGTCAGTAAATGCCTCAAAAATCTCTCCCACGTCTTTACAGAGACTAAAATTCAGCAGTCCAGTGAACTAGACTATAAAATCGGCATATCTGCCCCAAAACGAGCACGCTTTTTCTTTGCAGTAACATAGCTAAAATGCATTTGCGGGACAGCAGGCTGGCACGGGGCTGTGAAAGGTATTCGCCATTTTGTAAAACAATGCAGCCATCCATAATCTTTTTCGTTTCCAGATAATAAAAGGAAAGTCTCATTTTGCGACTATAAAAAAAAGTTAAAGCAGTACAGCTGTAAGCAGAAATCCAGTCCACTTGTGGTTTAAAGAGCTCCACGCCTACTGTACATAAAATAATACACTGGTATCATTAGCATAGACAACAGCTTGTTTTCAATTTGGCTGCAGATAATGAAATTATCCCCCAAATTACCATAAAGTGGAACAAATAAACACAAAAGCAAACTCTTGCTTTTTTTTCCCCCTTCAGCAGCGCTGGCTTTCAGCTATTTAGAATAAAAGCAAAGCTTCTGTTTTTCCAGAGCTCCAGTTTGACCTCAAGCAGATAAAGAACACGAAATGACAAACACGCAGCAAAGAGTTACTGTGTCCTTCCCCCCTGGCCTCTGTTTACATTAGGAAATGTACTCGGGGAGGAGGGAAGGGGAGGCAGGAGGGCTGCCTTTCAGCGCCGCGCTCAGCTCCGCTGGCTCCGGCTGGAGCTGGCCCCTGTTTCTGAGTAAGCTTACTCCACTCCAGATGTGCCTCGGCTCCAGCGTGGCTGCCATGTACAGTAAATCGGCATCTGAGGGCTCGTCAATCTGTGGGGTAGAGCAATTGCGGTCTCGCCAGGCCGCCCCACTGGCACAAACAGAAATTTGCGCTGCTGAACTGGAAAAGGAGGAGGAGGAGGAGGAGGGAGAGGAGGGAAAGGGGCGACAGGGAGGGAAGGAGGCAAATAACGGGAGAGCAGTGTGTGAAAGGTGAGGGGCTGGAAGGTGTCCGCTCCCGGGAGGAGAAGGGGAAGAAATAAACACTAACAGCCAACTGGGGAAATGTTCTTAATGCATTTGTAAATTTACTTGTAAATGTTTTACACTTAGAGAGAAAGGGGAATGCTGCGTATCATTTGGCAATGTTGGCTGTCTATAGGTCCCCACGGATATACTGGTTTAGTACGACTTGTAACCAGGGCAAGAGAAACATAAAATAGCCGGGAAAACACAGCCAATTAGTCATTACATGTAGATTGTAAAAACAAGAGAGAGAGAGGCAGAGACAGAGAAATAAATATCCTTAGCAAATTGAGTCCCTCTTGTTTATGTCCCTGCAACATGAGTACGAAAAAGCAGAGGCAACGATGCCTTCTAATCAAACTGCAACCTGCAAACCAGTCAGTGCTCCCATTCAAAATCCTCCAGGATTTCCTCACGCTCACAAGATTTACCTATTTGCTGTCATTGTAAAATACAAATTGTTTCGCTAATCAGGCAGTTTGCTTTGGACCTGACCCCAGTTGTACAAACTCCAAGTTGGATGTTCATTTCTGATCTCCTGCCGCCTACACAGCCGTTGCTAACTGAGTTTTAATAGGATGAGAAAACGATCTTTTCTTTTATAGTGGGTTCAAATGAGCTACCCAGCTTCAAGCTGACTATAGCTGTGTTTTCCTAATCACCATTTTTTTATAGTAATTCTGAGGACCAAAACGCTTGCTCCCCCTCCCTTCTCTTCCAACAGCGCCAAGTCTAAGAATGTAAATAAGTGTTAAATTGAAACACAGAACAAAAATGGGTCAGGTTTAGTGTAATTGAGTCATAGTTAAATTTAGGCTGCTTTTATTTGTGAATGTGCACTTTAAGAGCAGATCTCTACAGCATCTCTGGGTAGAACGAGATGCCTAGTTTATTTATTATTTTTATTGTGGTTGCGCCTGAAATTCTCAACAAAGACTCCCAGTCCCATTGTGCCGTGCACTGTAAAAGATGAGCTATGCATTTTAAAGACTCTCCCTTGCCAGGGAAGCTATCCTCTGGGTACCATCTGGGTTAAATGGCAGTACCTTAAATGGACAGAAATATTGTCAGCTGTTCCAAATTTTCAAAAATTGCAAATCAAAGCTGAAAAAAATCATGATGCTGCAGGAAAAAAGTCATAAGCTTTTCCAAAGGGTATATGCAGCATCCTTTCTTGTCTCCTAATTTGTGAGGTTTCAAATCTTCCCAACACACTAAGAGTATGAAAGCTACTTTTTTAAAAGGAATGCTCAGATTCTTGCAGTATCCCTTGATTTAAGGAATGAAGGCTTAAAAACATCAAATATCATTAGATTTGAAATAAAGCCACAAGACTTGGCAATACAACAAGCAGTTGTATATGGGACTTGATTTTCCTTAACACGCTATTGACAGGATACTAGGCTCTCTTCCCTCTAGGTTAAATCAATCCTGCAAGGTACAAGGTGCTCCAATTCTGATTGTGAAAAACATATATAATCCCATACGATTAAACAATTAAAGCAAAGGTGATTATTCTTACGCATAAATTTCATACTGGGTTTTCAAACATTGGAGGCACTGAGATCATTACCTTAGATGTAGGGTGATAGAGAAGGTCAACAAGCCCCCAGCAAGCAAGCAGGCATGCATCTGCCAAAGATGACAAGTCCATGCATAAAGAATATGTGTCACATTACCAGCTCTTCTGTGTTGACCCGAAGAAGGCATGCTGCCTCCCACTTCTTCCTCCTCTCATCTCAGTGTCCAGCCTGTGCCCCAGCTATCCCCCGCAGAGGGTTCTCGCTGTTGTTTTATGCCTTGTGCAGTCATTTACAGCCGGACAAAATGGACATAAAACAAGTGTATCAAATCAGGATGGCAAGGTTAGGATCAAAATTACCTCAAAAACTAACTGTTTAAAATTAGGCTGGCCAAAGCACTGGTAAATGTACAACAGGGACTTCCCTTACACTGACAGAAATACAAACTGGGTGATTGAACAGGTGTTTTCAACGGACAGCATTTCCATGCAGAAAGGCAACACAGACGGGTCTCATTAGACAGTAGCTGAGTTTAGTGAGGAATGTGACTTTTCCCACCCAATGTTGAATGAGTGGCCCAGGGGAAATGCGATACTTAGAGGACACCAAGAGCAGCACGGTTCTTAGCTCATCCACTACAATAATGGCACTAATTTGAGAATAAGTGAGCATAAAGCTGATAATAGTTGTCTGTAAAGGACCATGTATGATGGTAAGATGATATCAGACAATGTTAAGTGACCATGGAGGAACGTATCTAGAAGCCAGGACACAAAATGAGTGAAGCATGAAGAGGGTGTTGAGAATGAATCACTGAGAGAGATAGGAACAGCAGAGCAAATAGTACAGTCCCTCTTCAGAGCAGCCCCTCTCAGTATCATGCTCCTAACTCACAGCAATGGTGCTCTTCCACTTTAGTTTTAGCCATGTTTTTACAATGTAAAGTCAAGTCCTTGTTTACACATATATCATAAGTGCATCCACCTAACCTCAGGTTTATCGTGCCTATGGTCAGAAGGGACAATTTCCCTGACAAAAGTTCAAAAAAAGACAAAATCCACTCATATACTCACTAAAATATGAAAATATCTTCTTTCTTTGATGGCTCAGCTAATGAAATGTGCCCTCTTGCAAGGCAGCAGGTACTAACAACTCAAGAAAAATTGCCTGCAGAAGAAACCGTGCTTTGTTTTTCCAAATAAAACCACCTTTAACTGTGCATTAGAATCTTGCATCTACTTTTTTTCTTTGGTTTTTCTTCTATACACATTCCAATGCACCTGACAACTGAAGGAAGGACAGTACTGTCCAGCCATTGTGTGGGCAGATGTTGTGTAAATTTCCACAAAAGGTTCTGCCAAGCCTCCCTCTTACACAGACCTCTGACACCTGCATTATTTGGAAGGATTACTTTCTATATCAGTGAACTTCCCCCAGGGATGGAGACAAGATGAGCAACTGAGAACCTGGCTGCAGAGCAATCCTGCAGAGTACAGAGGGATGCAATTATCCTTCCCTCCTTAAGGAAGATGCAGCAGTCCCATGTTCCAGGGAAGACAAAGGGCGCTCACTTCATGCATCTCCTAAAAAAGTGGAGGTTAACAGAAGTTTGTTAAGTATCCTGTCTACAGGCATTTAAAAATAAAATAAAATCTAAAAGGACTGCAAGAATAGGCCGTGTTGCCATTGAAATTGTCTATGACATAAACTGCAAACTTGGCATTTCTGTTCATAAAAAACCTATCGGTAAGTCCACCAGACTTATATATGCCAAATGCTTAGCATCCCAGAAGCATGCTCTTTATGATGCCTTTGACACCTGCAGAGAAATTACATCAAATCTGTAGCAGCAGTATTAGGTAATGCACCAGAGTTCAATGTTCAAAACATCCTGTTCTTTACATAGCCTCTTGTCTTACACAAAAGCAGTTAAAAATAATAGAGCTTGTTCACGCGCCAGATTTACAAGCTTGTGTTCATAGACTTTGTAAGGCTCATCTTGCAAGGTTGTTTTGTTTTACCTGTGGGCTAGGAAAGGGGAGGCAGGAGACAGCACAAAAGGGAGGAAAGCTTTGTGAATGGATGGTTTCAAGCTTTCAGGAAAAAATGAAATAACTTCAACCACTCTGCTTTTATGACAATTAATTTACTTTTCTGAAAAGTAAAATTAATAAGAAGTGAAATTTGTAAGAAGTGAGTAACAGAATAAGCATCCTGGAGCTGGACTGGAGAGAGATTAAAGTCATGGAATATTTATATTTGTAGTTTGAGATCTGGAGGCTTGGATCGGCTAATTGGTAAGACAGATGCCATTGTAAAACTTGGATGTTGATCCTGATGCAGATTTTGAGCTCATCAGTCTTTTGGAATGTTTAGAGGAGAGGAAGCTTGGCTCTCCTCTCAAATTTCACACTAGAAGGCTCTAGCTGGGTTCAGCGCTGAAAGAAAAATTAGGGGGAAAAAAAAGAAAAAATGGCTCTATGTAGGCTTCTACGGCCTTGCTATGTAACATGTACATTGTAATAACCTCAGTGTTGCTGTTACAAAACTATGTGAGTAATAGGCCCTCTCCTTATTGGGATCTGGGGTTCCTGTTGTTGAGGGAAATCTGAGCAGAACAATGCAATCCACCAGTGCCTTTATGTTTTTGTCACATTCATGAGTCCTATGACTAATCTCTTTGCAATCAAGACTCAAAGCTATAATTGATCACTTCATTCTTATTTTCACAAGCTGTTGAGAGCTTTGCTGTTATTCATTCTGTTTATGAAACGCTCATTTTCACTGGGAAGTAACATATTGATAGTGTGTTGGACTGGGAATAAAGGGACCTGGTTCAGCACATCAGTGAAGCCTGCTACCAACTCCTGGCCTTTGTCACAGATGCACTTCTTAGACACAGGTTATATTTACAGTTAGCAAGTCTAAAAACTGTAAAGACCTTCGTTACTGCTTAATAAGGTACTCTGAGATCGCAGATGAAAAGCACCAGGAAAAAATAACAGTAATTTGTTCAAAAAATAACCAGTGCCACAGAATGAAGCACCAGATCACAAACAAGCTGAATTTCATGCTTCCCTTGAAGAGTCTTCAGTTTATACCAGATCAGATTTGAGCCCAGCTATTTTGTCCAAACACCTACATATAGTCTATTTGTAATGTATCCCTCATAAGTCTTCCTCTTACTTCCTGTGAATAGGAATATTGCAAAACTGCACAGAGGAAGTGGAAGTTTAAAAGCTTTGCAGAGACCAGATGGAAAATATGATAGGAAACTGAAAAACAAACATTTTGTGTTTTCATATATATTAATTACACTTAACAAAGGTTAACTTCCACTCATATCTTTCCCTCAAATTTTTTTCCCAGAACTTTTAATTCTTGCACTAACAGTTATACACTGTAAGGGCTTCTACCAATAACAATAGTAAGAGTCTGGTAAATGTTTTATTATCAAAGGCAGCAAAAAGTCTTATTTTATGTAGAGGAAATAAGCCAGAATCAATAAAGATATAACCTGTTGCTTTTATAAATCACTGGAACAAGACTTCTCAACTATTTTTTACCAAAATGCAGTTCCCTTTACTGGGGTTCTCTGGGTGATTTTTACCAAAGTTTTCACCGCAGGAAATACTGGACAAACTCCAGATCGCAGAAAGAATGACAAAATGGTATGAAATACAGGGTCTCCCACAAGAATGCTAGGGACTTCGTCTCTCATGGACCTGGCAAAGACCAAACAAAATTTACACATGGCCTGAGCCCAGACTGGGGTCTGGCATTTGAATAATCCTCGAGTATTTTCAATCCATCTCATTCTATCTTAATAGCTGCTTCATTTTTTAAAGCGGGCTAGGTTCAAAAAAGATCTTACTTAGGCGCCTGTTAAATCAGCTGATTTTCAAATTCTTAGCATCCACCAGCACACCTGAAAACCAGAATATTTATTTTGTTCTGTAAATTGTGAAATAAAATTTTGAACATTTTACTTCTCTAAAATCAAATTATTCTGAATGTTTTTTCTTTTGGAGTTACTGACCACTAAAGATTGATGTTGCCCTGTAACTCCTTGCTGATTAACACATTCCTCTGGATGCTTAATTTGTGAGAGATTTACACTGTGCAAACATTATTTACAGAGAGCACTTGATTCTCTCTAAATCAATTAGATATGCCTTTTCAGGCACATTTTCTGTGGGAGACTGCCAGAAGAGGGTTTTCTTTTTTACCTGCAATGGGGATTCCAAAACCATATCACCTCTGAGAAGCCATGGGGCGGCTTGGAAATGAAATAGTCCTGCCAGTGCAGCCTTCTGTATAATTGAAATGCAATTTAAGGGGTCTTCAGAGGAATTTCTCCAACTCTGGAGGAGGCCGATCAACAATCTGACCTCCAATAAAGACAACAGGAGGAAGCTCCCTTTGAAAGATAGAGGAAACTTTTTTCTTTGAAAAGCATTCTTAGGTGCCGTCTGCTGATACAGTGCAGACTTATCTCCTGAGGTCCAGACAAGTCTGTGTTAATGATTATGCCAATATACCTCATGCAGTTCTCACTGACCTTATCTAAGAATGGGAAAAGTCAAGGAGAGCAAGTGAAAAACAAAGCAGAATCCTACCTAACAGAGAATTTTATCATTAGAAGTGTTCTAAATGCATCCAGAGGAATCTCCCTGCATATATAAAGTTTAGGAATTTTGGTCTTTTATTATTCTATGGAAACACTAAGACTGTCAACAAAAAACCAGCAAAATATGTCTATAAGCCTGGTGGGCACATGTACAAACAGGTAATTATATTTGGAATTATGCATTGTGTGTGCAAAATCTGTACCTAAAGGTATACATGAGTTCATGATATTCAACACAGGCAAATACTAAGTCCTGCATCTGGGATAGACTAGAGACCAACTGATTAGAAAGCAGCTCTGCAAAAAGGACCGGGGGCTCCTGGAGGACAAACTGAACATGAGTCAGCAGTGTGCCTTTGCAGTGTTAAAAGCTAACCTCATACTGGGCTGTTTTATTAAGAAAATAGCCAGCAAGTCAAGGAAGTGATTATTCCACTCTATTCAGCACTTGTGAGACCACATCTGGAGCACTGCATCCAATTCTGAGACACTGACAAACTGGAGTAAGTAAAGCTGAGGGCCACCAAGGCGGACAAAGGGCTGGAGTACATGACTTGAGAGGACAGCTGAGTGAGCTGGGTTGGTTTGGCTTGGAAAAAGGAGAGCTGAAGGAGAGGGTATCATCACCATTGTCACCTACCTAATGGGTGGTCACAGACAGGCAGTTCTTAGAAGTGCACATCAAAAGGTTAAGTGACAATGGATGCATGTCACAGCAAGGTAAATTCCAACTATGTACAAGGGGGGAAAAAAATCACAATGAGATTTGCCAAAAACTAGAAAAGGCTCCCCAGAGAGGCTGTGGAATCTCTGTCCTTAGAGACATTCAATACTTGATGGGAAAGGTTCTGAGCAGTATGCCCCAACTTTGAAGTTAGCAATGCTTTGAGCAGGCGATTGTACTAGAGGAGCTCCAAAAGTCGCCTCCAACCTAAATAATTCAATGAGTTTATACTAGTACCCAAAAGTTCATCTGTTTTTATGGCTAACTGGTCTTCCATCTCACATCAGAAACCAAGTAAGTGCATTCTCTGGGAGTTTACAATTTGTGGGACAAAGTGACCCACTGCTGGGGCAGAGTAAGACTAAAGAAGACCTGGAGTCAAGCCAACCAGCATGCCTCAAGCAAGCCAGAGCAATGCAATAAACTAACCAAATCCATTCAAACATACAGCAAAAATTCCCATGACTCAATCCCCTCCACAGCCTGTCAGCTCTACCTCCCACCTCCACAGCCCTATCTAACACTAGAGCCCAAGCTGCCAGATACTTCAATCCAAACAATGTGGTTATACAGGACCCCTCCAAGCTCAAGGCCCAGATCCATGACTCCCGCCTTAACCCACTCCTGAGAATGTGTGTATTTTTTGGTCAGAATTTCAGTTGTCTATATTTGGAAAGTCTCACCCACAGTCTTTAGCTGACTAAAGGAAGCCAAAGAAAATGCAAGATGTAGTGGTTACCAAAGCTAAAATCCTCCCTGAATATGACCATTCCTTATGTATTTGTGCACTGTATATGTGCCTATCAAACCTCTAGGAACTCAGTCTGTTCCTTATTTCATTTATAGGGAAGGGATGAGAAAGAGTCCATTCCTACAGAATTCCCCAGATACATCTACTGCAAAGTACATCATTAATAAAGGATTTTTCTATTTTTTTGTTTCACCCAGAGCAGCTGGTCAGTCATATCTCTCTGGGGCATGTCAACTAATACATATTATTTCATAAGCTGAGAATTTTTGAATAATACTGTCTTGTCCCTTCCATTTGTATTACATTACATTGGAGTGAGGAAGTATGTTTTCATTATACTGTAGAAATTTAAGGGGAAAAATATTTACAAAACATTAGAAAAGGATTGAGCAGAAGAAAGGATTATAAAAATGCTGATAAACCTTTGTATGAGGTTATGTTTCATAATGGTAAAGGAGGAGGCTAAGAATAAATCTGAATCATGCTCATGTGAGGTAGAACTAGCGAATGACAACCAAGGAAAATGTATTAAAAGCAACAATCAACTTTTTTTTTCCCACAGATCTCAAAGCACTGAAGTGCCACCGAACTCAATAGGAATCTATTATTGATTTCAGTGAGAAGTGCTGGCCCACTAGCCTCATTTTCACAGTTGGAGAAACTGAGACACAAATATATTAAATGAGTTGCAGGATATTACCCAGCAAATGGCAGAGCTGGGAATAGTACTCAGCTCCCCTGGAGGACAGTCTGTGCGTCATCCACCACACCACTTCCTCATACTAGAAGGCAGCAGCAGAGCACAAATTTCAGGGATTTTGTTTAATGAGAATGGGAGATGGAGAGATCTGGAGACTCACCTCTAAAGTAAAGGAATGCCGGGCTTGTCTGACTGTTACATCCAATGCACAACTGCTGACACTAAAATATGAACATGTTTTTCCTCATGTGCAGACTATTAAGGGTCAGGATCACAAGGAGGAAAAAAAAATTCAATTTATTTTAGAAACAAACACACAGCAATGCAGATTCTGTACACGCTGAGTCAGGAGGCAAGTTTGCAAATCATAATCAAATGTGATTTAAACACTGTTTCAGCTAAAGTGGTTGAATCAACTAGTTGGTTAATGTAAAAGGAATACAATGCAGGGATCTTACTTTGCATCAGATACCAACCAATCCTATTTCTTACAGACTACTTCTCTTCAGCTTGAAACGGGTGATATCAGGCTATTTAATAGAATACATGACTTGTAGCATGATTATTTATGTCTTACTGCTGTATGGGTGGCATATCGCTTTACTCCTGAGACAGATGCACTGACTTTGCAGCTTATTCCTACAAGGATATTTTAATCATTTAAAATGATGAATATGAATCCATTTTCATGGCAAATACTGTTTGACAATTCCCTCTCCCTGTGGTCACTGTTGCACATGATTTGATATTAGCCTCCCATCCTAGAAGGTTCTGCATCCTCAGAAGAAGAAATGGGATGGGACAGGACTAACAGACACCAACTTGCCTTGCTTGCCTTGCTGAATGGTTTCAGCCCATGGACCCAGAATATTTCAGGCTGCCAAAATGCTCATAGTTGAGAAATTGCCCAAACACATGCAGTCCCAGGTGGGGGTCCCTTCCTTTGGCCAGCAGGTCGTGCCCCTGGTAGGAGCCTCCCTGGTACCGGGAGAGGAGCAGCAGCTGCAGTGCTGACACTGCTTTGGAGCAGACCCACTGGCCTCAGTGTGGCTGACGGCTCCACTTACTTACTTGTGACTACCTGTGCAGTGCATTTTTTCCACAAGGTTTCAAATCACTTTACCAAGCTGACTGCTACACATTATTATTGTGATGGTTTTGTGAAAAGGAAGGTAGCGGTTAGGGCCAAGACTATCTGAGATGATTGCTAATTTCAAGTGATTTAAATTGAAGGACATCATTGTAAATATTTCACATTACCTTAAGTGAAGGCAGTGTGTGAACGGCAGAGCAGCAAAAAGGTTATAGGATTCATATCTTACAGTTCAGCAACCTTTCAGATGGACCACGCCATGATTCAGGGGCAGAAAATCCCTGCTCTTCAATTCACTTTAAGCCTTCTGACTTTGTTGCTTTAATAGAAAACAACTACATAATTTAGCTTCATGACTGCTAGTGGGAAATAAATACTACTGAATCTTCAGACTTTGAACATTTCAAACTTTTCCTCTGATTTTAATCTTTGAAATCTTGTAAATAAACTTGCAACTTTGACATTACAATCCTTCAGCAAACACTTTCTTCTTCACTTCTGGACTGGGTTTGGCTTTTATTGTTTTGTTTTTTAAAAAAAAAATTGCCATCATGCAGCTGTGTAATATATGACAATAGAGGGTGATAAATACTGCACAGCTGAAGCTGAAAACAAGTTGAGTTAATGGAATGAAGTGAAGGTGATGACATTTTTTTTTTTTACACAGAAAGTCATGGGATATTTTAAACAATATGTTTTATACAAACGCAAAAAAAAATCCTTCATTTTTCCCTAAAGAGTCCCTGGTGCAAAATTTATTCCCACTGGAGAACACAAACAAAAAAAATAAATACTAACCTCTATTTAATGACTTCATGAATTCACACAAAGTAGGATAACATTTATGCTTCGAAAATCCAGGTGAAGTAGCAGTCCTCCATTCTGCTGCTAAAATCCTCTCTGTTGCTGGTGGCTGCTAGAAATTAAAGAGTTAAAACGGAGACCACTGAAAAAGAGTAAAGCATATGTTATATGCAGCACGTTACTTGCTCACTGGGCTTCCCATGGGCCAGTGAAAGTTGGGAACCACTTCTGTAAAGGAAATGTATATGGTGTCAAGTTATAGACAGTCCTGTGTGTTAGCTCCATCTCTGCAACTGATTAGCCCCAGAATGACTTTGGCCTCACATAGTTTCTTACAAACATTATTTAGTCAGGCTTCAAAACTTAAGTAGGCAACACTGTTATTCCCAGTTTACAGATGAGTTATTAGTGCAACAGGGTTAACAGCTACTGCAAGGGGACACATTAAATGGGCATCAGGAGTCAGAATAAAATTCAGTTTCCCAACCCTTGCCCACTTAACCATAATGTCCACAGACTAAACCACTCAGATGAAAAAAAAAAAAAATTAAGCTCCTTCACTGAAACCATGTCCCCTGAAGCCATTTCTGATGCCTAAGTAAGCATTGTAATTTTTAGAGCTACTGTGCACCTGCAGCTTCCAAATAGTTTCCAAAGGTCACCTACCTATCCTAATTTTTCCAAGCCTCAGCTTCTTAAGTCTTTCAAAACATGGGAAGAATAGCTATCTGTCTCCCAGTCTTCCTGCCCACTGAGGTCAATGAGAGACTTCTTTACTTTTACTTCAGTGACTGTAAGACTTCCCTCCCATATTCTTTTCCTTCAGTTTTGGAGAGCAATTGTCTCAGGGTGGGTAAATGTCTGCTTCAAGAGAAACTGTTGTGTTGAGAATCACTATCTAATCATTACCACCCATGCACCACACAATACAAACAGTAAAAATGGCAAGCAAATAAAACAGCATAAAAATAAAGAATAAGAAAACAGCACAATCATCCTAACAGTAATGGCTGGAAATTCATCTTGGAAGGCTTAACTGTTCCTGTGGCACAGAAGCTAGGAGTGATTGTTCTGTGCCGCGATTGTGTTGCCCAATAACCCATTCTGTCTAAACTAACAGAGCTGGCTAAATTATCCTGCCTTGTGTTCTCTTTTAATTAATTGTTTAGTTTAAAGAGAGGACAAAAAAAGGCTGGCTGGGATCCAAGCTCAATTGCCTGCTGCTATGACAAAAAAAAGTTCTGATCAGAATATTTCTCTGCAGAATGAAATGTGTATCTCCTGGGTGTTTAGCAGTAGCAAAACAAGTTTACATTTCTGTCTTTAATACAATTCTGTCCTCTAAGTCATTAACAGTTGCTTGATCCCTTCTCTTATTCCTGCCCGCTTTATCTTCTTTATTGAAACTTGTAATATAAACAGCATTTCTTCACCTACTGTCTTTTTGAATTGTTGATTGCCTGGAAAATGGCACTAGCGCAAGGTTTCAGGGCATTTCCTCTGCTTAGCAGTGGTGTTTCAGTTGCACGCGGGTACTGTCAGACACCAGCTATCATTTAGGGCGATCAGGGGCAACTCGGGGAGCAAGATACTGGGCCAGTGTAAACGAGCACAGCACAATGTGACCTCAGGAGCATCGGGCAGATTCGCACAAGGCTGAGGATCTGGCCATGTGACTGTTTCCAGCTAAAATCACATTCTTCCCCCACCACACGCTGGAAAATTAGAGACTGCAGATCTTTCTAAACATGCTTAGGGACGTAAAAAACCCCTTTCATAAGGCAAGGGGGCGTGGCGGCGGGGGGGGACAGGTTTCTTCTGAAAGGCAGCATAGGAGGGGATTGGAAGTGCCAGCACTTTTGCCCCCTCGTTGTCACATTCCTTTCCCAGGCCTGGCCAATGCGGCAGTCTGTGAGCCGCTCTGGCTGGGAAGGATCGCATTGCTGAACGGGGACGGGAAAGGGAATGTGGTTTCCTGAAAGGTTTCCAGCAAGTACATGGGAATGGAGCTCTTGAAAGAGACATGGAGCTGGAAGCACTTCCCTTCTGAGAAACACTTCCAATTCTCTCCCCAGGCCAAATGTAATAACAGCTCTGACATTATTATTACAAAGGGGGAAAAAGTCATTCTTCCAGCTCACTGCTGTGATTTCTCCATCTTGAAGCCACACCTTCTTTGAGACCTGGAAGTCATGTGGCTTAACATGCAAGCCTGCTCACAAGGGATGCTTCTTGGGCACATCTCTACCAGCACCTATCACCAAGTCTTTCTGGAGGTGCCAGGAATGCTTCTGGCAACAAAAAAATCAGCTTAAAGATGTGTTTTTCTGCTTGGGTCCCTCCTTATATGTCTTGATTTACATGGAATATATTGCCACAAATTGCAATATATGAGAAGCTTTTCCTACTGTCAGTCATGAGCCAATACCTAGATATGAGGGAAAATTTTGTATGAAAACCAGCTATTTTGCCATTTGATGTGGCAAATTTTAAGTTTGGTAGGATCCTTCTACAGCTGCAAAGTCTATCCCTTTCCCCACTTAAAAGACTACACTCCACAACAAATTAAGAGAAAATATTTGAAACGTCTGTCTAAGCAACCCTATCAGAGAATATGCTAACTCGTCCTTACAAGTGAACACTAACAGAGCCGTGCTAAATATTCAGACTATCACTAGAAGGGTTAGGAAATAACATATGAAGGAAGAAATGAAGAAGCAAAAGCAGCAAGGGACCCAGTTTCTGGTTTACCGTCCAGGAATATGCTGGAATATGCACAGAACAGTTACAAAACAAGTGCTGTTGACAGTACAAAGGGGAAAATAAAGCCATTAGAAACAGTATAAATTGTACTGGCATGAATAATGTTTCTCCCCAGACTTCGTTCTCAAAAAAAAAGAGGGTGGCATTAATTCAGCAACCTCCATTTCTAAATAGGTTCAGTTAAATTGGTACAATTTTTGTTTAGATAAGGCCTCAGACTCACTGACTCTCTGGAACCCCCTCTTAGCCTTACCTCTAACCACTTTTTCCAGCCCATGGCAGGGAAAAATGTACCACAGGAGGCAGAGCCAGACACCAGTAGTATCATAAGAGCCTCAACCAAGAGTGTCTCAGCAAACACAGGGCCAGAATCCACCCTTGCTCACAGTGAGCAATTCATTTGATTGGGACTACTTAAAGAGGCAACTTTTAATCTGCCAGTTTACCGACACCTGACAGCCATCAGCCTGCAGTGCCTAAGCTGCTATAAAACATGAGTCAGTCAATGAATTACATGATTTTTGGAAAATAAGAGTCATTTAGAACATTCTAGTCACATTTCTGTGTATGGATCATTTAACCTTATGGGTGGGGTATTTTTATTATTTTAACTAAGCATATAAAAGGAATAAGAACACAAAAGTTCTTACCAGTATCAGGAAAAATTAAAAGACCATTTTTTACAGGGTTATGTCCATATTCTAAGTAAGGGCAGGAAGCTCTTTTGACTTTTGAGAAAACATAGCCTCAAGTATACAACCCAAAACTGACAGCATACTTTTCTTAAAATTCAAAATACAGGATTTAAACAGTAGATGGCTAATTTTAGCTGATGTTAGAAGTTCAGGTAACAATTGAGAGAGCTGTTTCTCTAGTATTTCTGGGTCTATAGCTAACTCAAACATCCATACACTTCACAGCCTCATTTCCATGGAAAATTTTTTTAGGAAATAAATACACTACACTTTGGATGAGTGTTTCTTCTTTCAGTTTGATTCTTTCAGTCAAATAGAAACAGCCAAGAAATCAAAGATTCCTAATGGGATATAGAAAATACCACTAAAAATATTAAGTAACAACAAAACGCTCAGAGGCCAAAGAACTACTAAACTGCAAGCAATTTATGCAACAGGCTGTACAAATATGCCTGAGGACACAGCTTCTTGCAGTCAGAGGTAGCTGGATATGAGACACCTAAATCCAAAACAGTGACAAAAAGCCCTGCCTAAACTTGAGGATGACTAAAGTCAGTGGAACCCTTCTTACTTGACATGAAGTACACCAGGTTGCAGGAGATCACTTCTACAAAAGTGCAAGATTGCCAGAATCTGGGTTGATAAACACCTTTACTCCTGAATACCACCATGGCTTAGAAACAAGGTGTTTCTCAGTTTGCATCCTTCAAGGAAACAAATTCAACAGGTGCTTTCAGAACAAGTTCAGCACACACTGATAAACTGAGGTCTCCACAAAAAGCCAGTTGTGGACACTGTGTTTAAATGGAGCAGGAAGAGGAATGTGGATCATTGACATCTTTGCACTTCTCATTCAACACTAGGTTAATAATATACAGACATGGGCCTGGAAGCAGGATTCCTCCCTCCCAACACAGCACCCTAAGCACTAAGCAACAGTCACACTGCTTTTTGCTCAGCCTGGTTCAATGAATCTCATGGTCCTTGCAAGCAGCTGACAGCCGCACAAACAAGAAACTTCTCCAGGTCATCCTGTCTTGCACCTGGTAGAAGGACACTTTTTTACGGGGAGAGCCTAAGAAGAGGATTTGATTCCTCCTTACTGCTCCATACAGACTAAGGAGAAGACATAGCCCACGTCTCCCCCATCCAGACAAGCACTCTAACCTGCAAGCTTTCCCTCTGGTCACACTGTGGAAGAGCAGTTGACTGCTTGCTTTTGCATACTTCAAAGAGGATGCTGGGCTCTGGATCACAGCTAGATAGAGGAATCTTCCCGCAAACCCTGCTGAGGCTTGGCAATGGCTATGAGTTCAGGCACATCCTAACTAAAGTTCAGTGCTCCCTCCTGGCTCACTCTAGACAGCTGGCTATTCAGTGTGAGGGTTTTCCGACTCATCCTTATGAATCACCACTTTTTGATGTACAGTCTAGTGTACTCAGACTGATGGTTTCCCATCTGGTGAGAAGATTGCTGAGCTCATCAGACATAGCATTAATTAACAATGCGACAGTTACAAACAAACTGTTCTGGAGCAGTAAGCACCCCTTCACATTTGCCTTGCTTTCTGACTGACTCTTTTCCTGATGAAAAGGCACTAGAATGGCATGTTATTAGCATCCTCTGTTTTATTAGTATGACGGTCCTCATATACGTCAACAAGAGATTTACATGGCAGGCCAGCATGACACTGACATTCTGAATCACCAGCAACCCCATCTGGTTTTTGCAGGGTCTCATAAAACCAGCATGTGTGCCCATAAACTCAGAAATGCCATCAGCGCCATGGAGGAAGTTGCCACTCAGGCAGAGTTACCTTCATGTGATCTTCAGGGTTGCAGAGCTGAATGTAATTTTCATCAGACCAGGCTCAAAGATTCTGACAGTGCACCCTGTGCACGAACCAGAGGAAGGGAACCTAGAGGACAAGCCATCAATAATCATGAAATGCAAGATTAAGTAACCAAGCAGCAACTAATTTAACCAAGTGTAGGAAATTAAGGTCACCCACTTTGATCTTGTATTTGAATATTTCCTAACACCCTCTATAGTTCTGCTTCAGCTCCCACCACGCTTTTCAGCAAATACTCCATAGAGGCCTCACTGTTCTCCATCCCTGAGCTTGACACTGTGCTCCATGGTGAATTAATGTGGTGTCCCTGCTGGGCGTGCTGGGCCTGCCACTCCAATTAAGAAAAAAGGAGATGAGATAATGCAGCCACCAAACCTAGCAGAAATCTGGCTGAAATGATTCTGAAATGCTCCTACCGTCTATACTGCTCCCTGCCAAGTCTCCCCACCCTCGGCTGTCATTTTCTCCTCTCTTTTATAAGAGGAAATGGATGGTAACTGAGCAAGTTAGGTTCGCTCCTTAACATAACAATCACTAACAATACATCTTTTCCCCTTTGTTATAAATGACTTTAGGGTGTAATTCAGCCAAATGAGGAGACAGGCACCACTTATACACACTGTCTCCATCCTTTTGTGTAAGGCCAGAACTAGCTGCATTCACCAGCCTAGAGATCTGCAAAACAACAGCTTTTTCCTTCCACTCTGGCAGCATCCATAGCTCTCCTTCTGCTACTACCTCTCTTCATCCCCAGGAAATGAACTGTTGCAGGCAGAGGAAGGATGAAACTTCAGTCATTCAAGATACTGAAGACTAGAGCTTAACCTCCAGTTATTCCACAGATCTCTTTTTTTTCCATTAGGTTGGCCAAAAAAACATAGTTAGCACTATTTCAGCACTATTTCCTACTTAAACACCAAACTCTGAGTTAAAAGTATAAATACCTTTGGAGACTGTCCTTAGTTTCTTCAGCTATATAAAACATGCCCTGTTAGGTCACTCCAGCAATGGTGGAGCACACCATTTCACAATTACCTACAGGACCCTTAGGCACGACATCAGTCCCTCAAAACCCAGTGACATCCCCGATAACCCCTTTCTAGTGCTTTGCACTATACCCATCCCATCTGCACCATGCCTACTTCACAACCCTAACACACAGCACTACCTGATGCACACCGCTGTTTGCTAGCCCTGTAACACAGGGGGACCCAGGGAGCGTGAAGGGACAAAGTGAGCCAAGGGAAAGTGTGGGTCAATCACCTTCCAGACTCCCACCCTGGCCTAATGATACCCCTACCAGGCAGCTCACGTAGGAGAGACGGGGCAATACCTGCCTCCATAGGCTTCATGTGCCTTAATGTCTGCATGGAAAAGGGCTGTCCTTTCCCAAAGTCTCTGTACTGGGTTACACAAGCAGGGCCTATAGGTATTTACCTTGTTTTGTTAATGTATTCTCAAAGGCTTGGGTGTCCTCTCCCTGTAGAGAGCCTGCAGAGCTAGACGGGATACCCGTGTACATGGCAAAGCCCAGATGGAAAGGGAGAGCAATGGAGAACTTCCTCAGAGTATTATGTGTACATATGCACAGGGGATTGGGAATGAAGACCTTGCCTCCGGAAGTCACACAAAGCACTGGGCAAGGGAAACAGCCTTCCAGCCCACCCTGACCTGCTTTGCAGCCAGGCAGCTTGCAGGGACTCTAGCTTATGCTACCAAAATCCTGATATGTCGGCTTTGCAAAAGATGGGAAACATCAAGACATGGCTCTGCACACGTCTTGTCAAATATCTGTGCCAACAGCATTTGGCTCTAAGTCTTGCACAATCAACTCAAGAAGGACACATGGTCTCCATTCTTCCTGGGCAACCTCCAAATCAAAAGCAAGGAGTCACTGTCCAGGCTCTTGGGCAGATGACCTGGAGAGAATAGCACAGAGGTCCTCCTAAAGCCCACCCCCTGACAGAATAGGAAGGAAAAAGAGATGCCCTACTCTGTCCTGCCCTGTGGGGACTCATTTGCTCCAACGCCTTGCACAGAGGAGCCACCATGGTGGCTGTGGAGCTGCCTGCAGGACACAGAAGAAACCACAGAAGGGCTGTCAGGAATTTGCCACAAGGCTCAATGCCGATCTCCAGTTCCTGCCAGGCCTCCCAGCTGTTTCACTCCAAATCTGATTGTTTGAAACTTGTCGGCAGGCTGAAGAGGTGAATTTCACAGAGCCTGGGGATACCAAGTGATGTGGATGTGCCAGTGCATGCATAGTTTGGGCCCTAACTGACACCATGATAATTATGTATAAGAGCTGAATAACTATCCATACAAATTAGGAACATTTGGGCATAATTACCCACTTGGAACAGATCATGAGAGCATGTTTTTCTGAGGACCCAACTCTCAGGTGAATACATATACTATGGACACTGGTGTGTCCCTGGTTTGTTCAGATTTCAGGTCCTATGCTTCTGATTCATTTCAGAATTTAGTAAAATTTAAAGGCCATGGTTATTTCCAGTTCATTTGAAAGAGCAAGTCTGAGGTTCACAGCTGACCACATTTTCTTCACACACATACCGTGTAATTTTAACTCCCTCTTGACTTGCTCCGTTGTAGAATCTATTATAAAAAATGAATGTTCATTATTAAGTGATTTATTACAATAGTAAACATTAAAGGCCAGTTCCACAACTGATCTGATCAGTGTAGCTGCGCTGAAGTCCTTGAATGATCACTAATTTACACCAGTGGGTACTTTTGTATTTATAGCACCAAGATTTTAAAAAAGCTTTATTTTATTTTTATTTCTGCTCTTTAGCAATATTCTCTCAGCTTCGTGTCTGTTCTCATGAAGCTTCCAGTCAAGTTTTTGCAAACTCAGACATTTAGTTACTGTGGTTTCAATATACACCTCAGCATATAGATGCTCAGCTGAAGAAACCACCAATTCCAATCCTCTGGTAGCTCACCTATCATCGCTAGTGTAAACCAACCAACCTTTCCTCCACCAGCAGCCTAAATTCCCAAAGTGCTCTTTCCAGATGGAGAAACTGCCTTCACAGACACCTGTTACATCTCATATCAGATAGCACAACGTCTGTAATTCTACCTCAGACTCATCCTACGACTTTGTGAGTCACACTACATGTTTCATGTACCTAGTGAACTAAAGCAAACAAACAGGAACTATTTGTATTCTTCTTATTTATGCCAGGGCTTATAATAAACCCCTTTGGAAACACTTCCGAACAGGTAGCAGCCGGCACGCAAGTTTTGCCAAGGATTTAAACTAGTCGTTACCTGTTGCAGCTGTTGGGAAATTTCTAGCTGTTGCTAGAAGTGTACTTGTACCTGCATGCTGGGATTGGGAGTGTGAGCAGGTGTTTGCAAACCACAGTTATATTGCTAACCATGCTTACTGTCTCAGACTCAATGCTAATCATACTAGCAATGTCTGGTACCTGCAATATCTTGCTGCAAAGATTCTCATTCAATTTGTCTTACAACAGTGATCAGAACTGCTCTAAGCTATAAAAGCCTCTCCAGCTAATTTCTGTGTGCAGCATGATGCTCCTTACCCTGAAGGCCCTTTAAGATTTGACCCCTTTCACTGTTTTCCTGCTTTCAGCCAGGACAGCAAAAGAAGAGGTGGTATGCGGGCTGAAAAGCCTAGCAGTCCTCAATCAGCCCTTTGTCTTTCATGACCAGCTTTTTATCCAGGGGCAACAGTCTTTTTCCATTACCAGTAAAAATGAACCCCCCAGTAGGGGTGATGAAGAAACAATAAAACTAATCATTAAGCAGGCCTGCTGAGAAGTGAATTCCAGTCCCAGGTCAGATCTAATTGCATTCTGACACTGAAGGAATGGCCAGGTCATTTATATTAGCAATGTCATGTTTCTCTTTATTTATTTGTCTCCATTCTGCTCTCCGTCCCCATAAAGAAAGAAATATAAACATGTAGATCGATGAAAAGACGTACGTAGAGATCAAAATACACATACTGTCCTGTGGTGTACTTTGCAAGTTTTTAAAATACTCTCTTTTTAGCCAAGATCAATTGTGGAAAAACTAAAAACAAATACAGCATTTGGGAAAATGATGAGCAACTGTAAAAGGGAGATTTAGTAAAAATTATGGTAGTGTCATGGCCTATTACCAAGGAAAACCATGTACACAGGGGAGGAAAGACAAACTTAATCATGCATATAAGCACACAAGATATATATGTGTAGCTGTGATTTTTGAAACTAAGGAGATTTAGATACCCACCTTTGAGTAATTACAATAGAAATATGCTACTTTCGAGTTCAAGTACAGCACATGCATGCACATGGCATACACACACACCTATGAATATATTCCTGAAAATATAACTATCTTTAGGCCCCTTTCCTCCCCTGCCACCTTTCTTTTACTGCTTTCACCATTAATGACATTTTGCCCCGGTCTGCATCCTCAGCCTCCTCCCCCACTGTTTTTTGCCCAGCCTCCCAGCCAGCCTCCCAGCCTGAGACTCTTCCTTCGAGAATCTAAACAAGATGCCTTTGCATCTGACTGAACACAATGGGCCTCTCTTCAAAGCCAAGCAACATTTTTCCTATCATTGTTTGCAGGGGAAGAGTCACTCTGCACTCTGCTCAGATATTACAGTCGCACAAGCCTTATTAGCTTATGGGTAGATTTGCTGTCATAAGAGGGTTCGTACAACTAACAAGATAGATTGCTTAAACCCTTCCTAGGTCCCTCAGCATTTGTAACAAGTTTTGTAATTGCTTTTTAAATAAAATGCCCTGACTTTGGAAACTCACTTGGAAGCCAGCTCAATCCTCTGGCTTTTTTCCCTTCATATAGCTTTTATGACCTCTCCTATCTGGATATCAAGCCCTTTCTCAGAAGTATCTTAGTCCAATCCTCTTGATGCTATCCAGAGCTAAAAGCCCTCAGCATGTGCTTTGGATCCAATCCCTACCTGGCTGCTGTGCTCAGAGGGGCGTTGATCAAATCTGGTAACAACAAATCAGGGCCCAGAAAATGTATTTGTAGAACCTGGAGTTGTTCCATCTAATTGCAAGCAGGCTTTCGCAACTCATTTGCCGAAGAAAACTTCCTTATCAGGTGAGGATGTGACTAACTTCCACCCAGATTTCATGTTGTGGTTCTTATCAAAAACACTTGAAAAGATTTTTCCTTTATCCATGGAATCAGCTTTCAAACTTGCTTTATTGAAAGCCACAGCATGGCACAGTGATAATTTTGCTGGGTATTTGCCACAGACTTCATGTTCTAGGGTTAGCTGAGCTATGCCTGCCCTGGTGGCAGGAGGCAAGCAGGCTAGCATAGGTATGCTACAGTTAGTTTTTTGTATTAAGCTCCATGCCACTATGAATACAGTGGTACCACTATCCAAGGTAGCTCGTTTAACTACTCATTTATTCCAAATAGTTTCCAACCTTGTGAACATTAATCATTGTCAGGGCAAGCACACATTCTCTGTTGCATTTGTGTGCCCACACTGGCTTTTTTTAGTTACCTGTGGTGAATCTCTTAAAAGTCACCCATGGATGCCAGGCTGAAAACCTCTGTGATGCTCTAGGACACTCCAGCCCTCTCTGTGCAGACATGTCATAAGAGCCAGACTATAACACCTGGGTTCTGCTTCCACCTCTGCCACTGAACTGCTGGACAAATTTGAACAAATCACATAACTTGTGCCTAGATTTCACCCTTTCATCTAATGTATATAGGGGAGTTCTCCACTTCTCTAGGGTATTCTGTGGCTTAATAAACACTTTGAGGGTGGGCTGGATTGATGTGTCACAAGGTGGAAAGGACTGGGACTTGTAACTAGAACTATTAACCTACTGAGGATCTAAATCACATTAAAAACTAGAGGGATTTCATTCCCAAGAAGGTGAGTGTCTAAAACATATCCAAAACATTATAGACGTTACTGAAATGTAATTAAATAGTAAATATTATTATAGTAATCATTTAGCACTTTGCTTTCCAAGACTGAAAAAAACATTTTGGGAAACTCTAATTAAGACTCAACTCATGAAACACAACCTCTTTGCAGTGGATAGCAATATATTTGTAATGGTGTGCAGCAACATGACCCAACAGATTAGAGCAGGAAAGCAAGGAAAATACCACATCCAACTTGCAAGTTCAGAGGGAATTAGGTAAACAGAAGGATCCCAGGTGGAACTTGAAGTAAATTAACTCTACTGTCAGAGAAACGATTACAGAACACTTAAAACCAGTAATTGTGAAGAAGTTTTTTAATATCTTTTCCAAAAAATACTACCCGCATCAGCAGTGCTCCCTACGTCCTATTGAGACACGAGTACTGACTCAGGTGAGGATGTGCCACCTACAGAGGAACTACTGCTGACTGCAGCGCTTGAGGGCTGCAAGTACTACCCCAGCCCCGCCAAGACATCAGAATGGCACTAGGCAGCAAGAACCTCTTGCACAAGGCACTTCACAGGATCCTCTGTCTTCTCAATATCAAGATGCCCGGGGCCTTTTTCTCCCATAGTCCCACATAGCTCAAAATGTGAGCAGAGGAATTTAATTGCAAACAGGCTCTGTTCCTCTTATATCCGTAACTATAATCTGCTATTATATTTTATACCTTGCATAAGTAAACTACATGCATTTTCACCAATTATTTTCCCTTAATCTCCATGCCCTTCCCTAATCTTGATATAAATATTTGAAACTTTAAATCCATTTCTTTTTCCAGTATTTGTCATTAGTGCAATGAGATTACTGTTTTTCCTAAAATTGCAAACTATATCTTAAACTCCTTTTCCTCTATACTTTTTCTTTTTATTTTTCTAAAATATAGTTGTACACCAGAAATGACTTGGTTTTAAACAAAACACACCAGTTAAAACTACGACATATTATTTACCAGAAATAAATGAAAAATTGCCATTTCATTATTTTTATTAAGCATATAACACATCACATGAATATGTCTACACAAATGTGCCCAGGTACTAAAATTTCAAACACTCCCAAATGCAAGACTACTTAGATACTTCAAGCTAAGTCTGCCAGGTCTTGACTCAAAGCTCTTTGATCCCAGAGAGAGTCAATTCATTGACTTCACTTTTGTTCCACAGTCTTAAAGGTAGCATGAGAATATTTGGAGATAGAGTTGAATTTTTACACATAGCTAACCTCCAAAGTCTGGGAAAGCCTGAGCTTGGGAATGACAACCCAAAAATTATCCACAGAAATGGTCCCATGCAGCCAGAAAAAGTTGCCAATTCCTCATACTCTCTTTCTCCAGATCAGTTTACCCCAAAGAAAAGACTATTGGGAAGAGTTTCCATGTACCATATAAAATCTGTTTCATTTTGTGGACATCTCACCAGCATCTCCAGTATAGAAACGCAGGACAGGGTCACAGCGCTAAGTTTCAGATGGACACCAGGCACAGTGCAGTGGTACAATGTCAAAGCACCCACTCCATTTCACTTGCAGGCTACTCAGACTACTCAGTGGTAGTTCAGTGGTAGCTCAGTGGAGTCATTTGAACTTCAAGACACATCATGTAATGGATTATCATCGCTTACACAAATCACTGAAAAAGTCTCCTATGACACTTGCACTTTTAAATAAAATCACTAGGCAGACGGAGGTTGGTAGACCATACCTATGCCTCTTTAGTCAGGCCCTCTTCTCCCTCTGCTGCTAAATTTAGAAATGTCACCTCTAAAATTAATGTCATCACACAAGTGTCTAATACATTGTCTCCTAATCTCCCCTGAAGCCGTTGAAAATTCCTATGAACATTACTGAGGAAAAAAAAAAACTACCCCAACATACGAGAGGGTTGTCCAACACCTACCAGTCCTCAGTTCAGGAAAAATGCAATTAAATGTACCAGCAGATGATCAGGAATTTCTAAGAGCTCTGAGAACAAACCTTTACTTATAAAACAGCTTTTACAATACTCCAAAAATCTGTTTTGTAGGACAGCTATTCCGAGGTTTTCCTGTCATTCCAATCATCAAAATGATTTTTATTGTCATCCATATCAGCTTCAGCTCCCTGTCATGGACTGAATTTCCAGAAGCTCCACTTCATAAGGCTTGTTGAAACCTATTGTACACAAGAAATGAATTGAATAAAAATGCTGGAGTGAAGACAGAAAAAAACCCCCCTCCTCTCCTCTTCCATCCTCCAGAAGATTTACAGAGACTCAGTGTAAGATCATATTTTACCAGTAATTTTCTTACTCAGGAGGAAAACTAATTTAGTAATCCCATTGAACAAATGACAAGTCTGATTGTCTCTGGGAGAGAAGTGAGGGAACAAAGAAACTTTGTCACACCATGTTTTTTAGGATGATGTTATTCAAGCCCCACACCCTTGCCAGCAATTCCTCGTGACTCATTCTCCTTTGAAAATGCTGTTATCGATCTTATATTGAGACAATGAAATTTGACTTATTTGGTGTCTGTTTCTGTTCAGCTGGCCTTTCACAGAAGCCAGAAAACAGTATCTAGACACATTTATAAAAACTGGAATGTAGTAAGAAGATTTTGGGAGAACTTTTTATGGATAAGTATGATGAATAAACAGAGGGCAAAAGTTACTGAGGAACTGAGGTTTCTTCCAATTCTAACTCTTCTGAGGAAGCAGCAGAGAAAGACTTTTCAGCCTCAGCCAGAGAAAACTCCAGTTTCAGTCTCAGTTATCTGTTAGGATCCACCAGCCCAAGTTCACTAGAATACAAATACTCCGTCCCCAGCAGCTATGTATTATTCCACTGGGGATACCAACATGGAAAAGACAAAGCCTTTTTTACTCTCCTTACACCAGCTGAGTACTCCTGACCACTTGAACCAGCTATTGCAGTCTACAGTAATACCAGAATTGGCAATTTTAGAACATGATCTTGCTTTTACTGAAGGCAACAGTAACCTGATTTTGGTGTGAAGACCCTTTGGGGATCACCCTTGCTCAAAGAAAAGCCAGAGGGTAAATGTCAGCAGGAGCATACTCCAAAACTGACTTTGACAGGGATGAAGAGTAATGAAAAAATGAGGTCTTCAAGCCTAGGTGCTCTACCAAGATTTACCAGGAAGCAGGCAATCTGCCGAGCATCCTTGTACTCCTTGCCCAGCTCCAGGTCTTCAGCCCCACTCTGAAAGAGCCAGGTTCCCTCAGGCCCTTTCCACTGCCAGAGAGAGCTCTTGAAACCTCACTGGAGCTTGCTCCCTCTCGTGCAGCACCAGGTTATTAAAGGGTCTGTATTCCTCTGCCTGCCCCCACAAACATAAATCCTCATTTTACATTGCCTTTTCTTTAACACTGAACATAAAAGAATGTACTTTTTATTGGAGTTTTATCTTTGCCTGGGCTTCTAACAACCCATACCGAACACTCTGTTATTATGGCCCCTTCTGGATTTAGAGGCATATAAGCTGTTTGTGCTTGGCTGCACACATTGGTATTTTTATGTTCTTACGTATCTTTATCTGTACAGTATCTCTGAATACACTTAAAACTGTTTCAAAAAACCACCCTAAGACTTCATTCGAACAAAAACGATCTGCTACACACATATTTCCTCATCACTTCAACTTTCATGTTCAGCAAGGGCTGGAGTGTTTAATTTTGGCTATTTGTTTTAATTTGGCCATTACAGTTAAAAGGCCATGCCCCAGATTTGGCCCTGTGAAGAGGTAGTTTGCTCCAGTTTAAATGGGTATGAGGCATAGCATTTTCACATCACAGAAATGGTTCTCTCATCTTCTTTTTTTTCCCTAATGTAAATTTTGCAATGCTAATTCCTTTCATAAGAGACATAGGGATAAGTGGTGGTTTACAGTTCAACCTTCCCCTGGTACCCATAAATATTTATTGTTTCTTGCCCTATTTCGAGGAGCAGATGAAATTCATCTTCTTGGGGGGGGGGGGGGGG